>CM062804.1:490425584-490708796 GCA_031772625.1 Pinus tabuliformis | reverse complement strand
TTTCTATCTTTTCTTGAGTTGGTTTCATAACATTTGGTATCAGAGCTTTGGATTCTAGGGTTTCGCTGCTCCATACAGGTCATCGTGTAATTTTCGTTATAAATTTTCTTCTGTGACATTTCCGAAGTCGAAAAAAAACCCATTTGAGAAGAAATCGTGCTGAACCTTGGGTCCGAATTTAAGATCTTTTCTCTCGATATTTCCAGAGATATGCTCTGAGGAAGTTGGTCTTTTTGCAGACTCCTGAATTACATTCAAAACAGGTGACCTAGGAAAAATCGTCATAACTTTCTCTCTGGGGATTGGATTGAAATTTGATAAGAAGGTACAGAAAGAGGACAGACTGTAGTTTCTTGTATATCATTTTCAAAACCAAAGGTCGAAAATTATACACGTGGCACTTCATACAAGTTCAGTCTTCTGGAAAGGTCTATAATCGGGTCATCTTGGGAGATTATGCATAACCCTTTCTTGGAGAATCCAATTTGGATTAGACTGGTGGCATTGGAAAGAGGACACAGAGAGCTACTACAGGTCACAATTTAGAACTAGATTATTGGAAAGTACAGAGATACATCAAAGGCAATATCAATCTCCTACAAAGTGAAAAAAGGTGTGTAGATTTTTTTAAATTAAGCTTGGTTTGAAAATTTATTTTGAAGGAATTCAAAGGGCATAGTAGAGCATTATTATCGGTAACTGATGCCCCGATGAAAGAAAATTCAAACACCTAGTAAGTAACCTACAAGCTCTAGCATGACTCATGAAGAAGAGGAAGAAATGCAAAATGATATATCAAAATTACAAGACCATGTTCAACAACTGTCCCTTGCACAAAAAGGAACAAAATCTAAGATGGATGGTTTAAAGAAAGATGTAGAAGCTAAGATGGAGGGTTTAAAGAAAGGTGTAGAAGCTAAGATCGACTGTTTAAAGAAAGGCGTAGAAGCTAAGATGATTGACGTGGAAGCTAAGATGGATGATTTGAAGATAGATTTGAAGACAGACATGGACAAATTGAAGATAAATATGAATAAGTTGCTACAAGAAATGGTCACTAAGGGTGAAAGAGTACTAAAGGGAACTCATGATGAGAGCAAAAGAAATGTTAATCATGATTCCATAGACTCTAATGTTGGATCGAAGACTCACCATGTTCCAAAAATCGATATGAGGAAGATTGATGGCAAGGATCCCGCCACATGGATATCACAGATGGAGCAATTCTTCGATCTCAATAATGTGCAAAACACACAAAAGGTACGTATGGCAACTTTATATTTGGAACCAAATCAGTTTGTATGGTATCAATGGCTTTGTTCTCGTAAACAATTTATCACTTGGGCAATTTTTTTCGGAAGAATTGATAGCACATTATGAGGATACAAAAAGCAACACTTTTTTTAGCCAATTGATAAGTCTCAAACAAAAGGGTTCAATAATGGAGCACATTGAGGAGTTCCAAAAATTGAAAATAAGGGTAAAGGATATTCCAGAGGAGCATAGGATTGATGTGTTCATAGGGTCTTTAAAGGATAATATCCAACATGATGTGCGCCTTTGGGAACCTGATTCATTAGAGAAGGCATTCAGGTTAGCAAGAAAAATGGAAAGCAAAATTATGGAAACTAGGAAGCATACCATTCACAACTATAAAGACGGATGTGTTGTTGCCCATAGTCTTCCACAACCTACAAGGTTGACACCACAACAATTGGAAGAAAAAAGAGCAAAAGGGCTTTGTTACAATTGTGATAGAAAATACACAAAAGGTCATAAGTGTGCTGAGAAGAAATTATTCTACATAGATTGTGAAGAGGAAGAAGAAAAGGAGCAAGAAAGGTCAAAAGAAGAGGATATATTCTAGGAACAAAGCCTAGATGAAGAACAAATAAATCCGACCATATATTGTAATGCATTGGCGGGAATTACGACTCCTTAAACCATCAAGATAGAAGGACAAATCAAGAAGAAAAAGGTAATAGTGTTGATTGATTCAGGAAGCACCCACGATTTTACTCATTGTAGGGTAGCAAAAGAATTGAATTGCTTCCTATATCCAGCACCAGAGTGTCAAGTGATGATTGCAAATGGAGGAACAATAAATTGTTCTGGAAAGTGCCATAATATCAAGCTATCCATGGGAGAATATGTATTGACTAGCCCAATGCTTTCCATTCCAATGGGAGGTGCTGATGTTGTACTAGGAGTCCAATGGCTACAATCCTTGGGTACAATAGATTTTAATTTTCAAGAAATTTTCATGAAATTTTCTGTGGAAGGATAAGAATTTGAATTAAGGGGTATTGCAGGGAAACCAGGGAAGATAATCAGCTCTAATGGCATGACAAAGCTTCTAAAAAAGGAGCAAAGAGGTGTAATTGCACAATCATGTTCGCTAGATGTTTCCACATTGGAATCATCTATTTCTCCAGATCTCCAAAAAGTCCTGGACAATCATTCCAAGGTATTTGAGACTCCCAAGGGTCTCCCACCTATGCGTGATCATGATCATACTATTCATCTGATTCCAGGAAGTGTTCCTCCAAACATCAGGCCGTACAGATATCCATATGTCCAAAAAAGTGAAATTGAACGTATGGTTGCAGAAATGCTAGAGGCTGGTATAATTCAACCGAGTCAAAGTTCTTTCTCAGCTCCAGTAGTATTGGTGCACAAGAAGGATGGATCATGGCGCATGTGTCCAGATTATAAGGAGCTCAACAAGCTCACTATTAAAGATAAGTTCCCCATTCCTGTCATTGATGAATTACTGGATGAATTGCATGGATCAATTTACTTCACCAAGTTGGATCTTCGTTTGGGATATCATCAAATCAGAATGAAGACTGAAGACATTCCGAAAACGGCATTTAGAACTCATGAGGGTCATTATGAATTTTTGGTCATGCCTTTTGGCCTTACCAATGCACCTTCAACATTTCAAGGTTTGATGAATTCAATTTTCAAACCATTCCTTAGAAAATTTGTGTTGGTATTTTTTGATGATATACTAATCTACAGCAAGTCTTGGAAGGATCATGTTGAACATGTTGACAAGGTGCTACAACTATTGGAGGAGAAACAATTATATGCAAAAAGATCCAAATGTTTCTTTGGAGTCCAGGAGGTGGAATATTTGGGTCATATTGTATCTCATGAAGGAGTTAAGGTAGACCCTAGCAAAATTAAAGCCATTAAGGAATGGAAAATCTCACATCCATAAAGCATCTGCGAGGATTTCTTGGGTTGACAGGGTATTATCGCAAGTTCGTTAAGAATTATGGGAGAATAGCAGCACCTCTAACAACATTACTGAAGAAAGATTCATTTTTGGACTCCGAAGCAACAAAGGCCTTTAAACATCTTAAAGAGGCAATGTGCAAGCACCGGTCTTAGCTACACCGGACTTCACAAAAACCTTTATTGTGGAATGTGATGCTTCAGGAAATGGAATTGGTGTTGTTCTAATGCAAGATGAAAGACCCATTGCTTTTGAAAGTTGGCCAATCAAGGGAAAGTTTTTAAGAAAAGCTATTTATGAGAAGGAAATGTTGGCAATAATCCATGCACTTAAGAAATGGCGACCCTACCTAACGGGAAGACACTTCAAGGTAAAAACGGATCATGATAGCCTTAAATACTTTTTAGAACAAAGATTATCCTCGGAAGAGCAACAAAAGTGGGTCACAAAGATGTTGGGTTATGACTTTGAAATCATCTACAAAAAAGGGAAGAAAAATGTGGTGGCAGATGCACTCTCAAGAAAGGATGAGGATGTGGAAGCATTGTTGTGTGCCATTTCTATTATCCAACCAGATTGGATAAACGAAGCAAGGGAGGAATGGAAGAATGACAAAGAAGTGTGGGCACTTATTTGAAAGCTACAACAAGATTCCAGTACTTCTGATACATTTAGCTGGCAAAATGATTCGTTATGGTACAAAGATCACTTATACCTCTGTAAGAATTCCCAGCTAAAACAAAAGATTCTTATGGAATTGCACACTTCTCCCTTAGGAGAGCACTCAGGATTTTTCAAAACTTACCACAAGGTTAAGAAGGAATTTTTTTGGGATGGCCTTAAAACATATATTCAAAAGTTTGTGGTGGAATTTTTGGTTTGCCAACAAAATAACGTTGAAACAATTAAGACACCGGGTCTATTACAACCTTTATCCATTCAAAGCCAACGTTGGGAGGAGGTTTCAATGGATTTTATCACAGGTTTACCCAAGTCTGAGGGAAAGAGTGTCATCATGGTGGTAGTTGAAAGACTTACCAAGTATGCATACTTTTGTGCATTATCACATCCATTTAAAGCCAGTACAGTTTCTACTGCATTTATGGAAACAGTTCAAAAGCTACATGGAAACCCAAAGATTATTGTAAGTGACAGAGATCCCATTTTCACTAGAAAGTTTTGGACATAATTATTTTCTTGTCTTAGTACTCAGTTAGCTCATAGCTCATCTTATCATCCTCAATCTGATGGGCAAACTGAGATAGTAAACAAATGTTTGGAAGGATATCTTCATTGCTTTGTATCTGATAAACAGGCACAATGGGTTAAATGGTTGCCTCTGGCTGAATGGTGGTATAACACTTCCTTCCATACAGCAACAAAAATGACCCCATTTATGGCACTTTATGGGTACAACCACCATCAATCACATCATATTTAAGAGAAAATTCTAAGCTTCAGGCAGTGGAACATCACATCGAACATCAACAACAAGTCCTCCAACTCGTAAAGGATAACCTCGTGTTGGCACAAAATAGAATGAAACAACAGGCAGATCAGCATCGCAGTGAAAGAAGTTTTGATGTAGGTGATTGGGTATTCCTATGGGTACAACCATATAAGCAAATGTCCCTAAACCAAGCTAAGAAGGATAATAAATTATCACTAAAGTATTATGGTCCGTACAAGGTGTTGGAAAAGATTGGTACTATGGCATACAAATTGGAGCTTCCTGCAGCTTCTCGATTGCACCCAGTTTTCCATGTTTCATGTTTAAAGAAGGTTATAGGAGACAAGCTCCCAGTTCAAACAATATTGCCAGAACTTGACGAGGAAGGAAAAATTATATTGGAACCAGAAGTAGTCACAGAAGCAAGAACTCGATAGCTACGAAATTGATCAATTTCAGAGTATCTTATCAAGTGGAAGAACTTATCCGCTGAAGATTCCACATGGGAGGATGAGAATTTTATGCAGAAGTATCCAGAACTGCTCAAGCGTTGAGGACAACACTTTTTTGAAGGAGAGGGGCATGTTGGGTCCCTATAATACTAGTGATTACCCCATTACTATTGTATTTATACCCCTTATTTATATTGTTGTGCCCCTATTACCCCCATATTGTTATTTCTGTGCCCCATAGAATCCCTCTATTGTTATTTTTGTGGCTTTATATTATTATTGTTAGGTCGGCTGGATTATATTGTGACTCCTTAGACTCCTATATATAGAAAGGAGGTTTTGTCATTTGTATCATCCAAGAATTGTTCATTTATGTAATGTAAAGGAGGTTGCCCCCTCGAAGAGGCTGAATTCTAAGGCGTTGATCTTTCTTTTCTATCTTTTCTTGAGCTGGTTTCATAACAAAAATCCTTGGTGAGAGGTAGACATATCACTATAATAGATGCTCTGATAGCATAAGTGTCTGGGTTTCCAGCAGAAGGACCAGTATGGGCTGACAAGCGATTAAGTCTGCATGACGCTATGGAGATTTTTAGGGACAAAGGACAAGAGCTAATCAAGAAGGGTAAAGGCATTTGGCCATCTTCTCTCGGAGAGCCATGGGGAGAATTGGCACGAATTTTCCAAAACTGTATTACCTACAATGGGTGTAGAGATGTGGTAAGACTGCGATAACTCAAACTTTTAGCAGTTTTAAAACAAAAATGATATGTTAATTTTCCTGCACTCTTGAATTCATTATTGCATGACACTGCCAAGAGGTTGAGATGGTCTTAACATCCAGAAACAGTAGTTAGCCACCATTATCTAATCAGGTTAATAGTTAGTCACAACCTTGCCCAACAACAATCAATCTGGTATGATCTCATATCAGCCCTCGAAAGAGGTGAAAACCTGCCAGCACCTAACCCTGTTCCAAAAATAAAAAGGACTACCCTTTGAGGAATAAAATCGCACAAACGCAGATGATCAACAAGGTTGAATTCGGACCAAGGAACATCTGAAAATCCTCAAGGCAGTGCTATTCAACCCATAGAATTATCCAGCCTGGTAAATGTACAAGACTTGCAACCAAAGTTAAGATGACAAGATAACCCTGAACCAGAACCTGAGCAAGGAGCAGGGCATCGTGAAAATGAATGAAAAATGCAGTGGGGCCTCTTCCAACACCAGATATGAGTTCTCAAGATGATCTTTTGCATTATTTGAGGCAGGGATGGCCTAGGTCCTGGCCAACATGAACATCTACATGTAGCCTGAAGAACTGCTTAACATAACTTAGGAGAAACCCAATCTTTAGGGAATTGTGTCTATACCAGAATTCTATATTCCTCAAAAGATACAAACCGCGAAGGGGAAACAAATACAGAGGCTAGTCAGGAATCAAAGAACCAATCTAGTGACACACTCCAAGTGGAAAACAGTCAACAAAATCAAAAGAAACATTCAAAATTCAATCAAAAGAAACATTCAAAATTTAATCAAACAATAAAGAGAGGATATCATGGAATGGACATTGCAATTATAAAAAAAATTGTTTGTCTATTCACCGATGTCTTGTTTGGCATTCCTAAAATATTTGCTCGCCCAAAATAACCATGAGGTGAAATAATTACAACATTAAAAACCATAGGAAACCCCATTAGAAACTCGAATAATTTTTTTTTAGTTGGGAAATAATGGCCACCATGTGGCTAGATGACCTGCATAAAGAAAGAAAATAAAATGTCACCATAGATAAGAACACCTTAGAAATTTAGTATTCAACCTTCAAAAAAAAGCTTAGGCATAATCATGCAAACTAAGTTATATGTTCTAAGGGCCAAGTGGTGAATTAACATACCATATTTCCAGCTCTCCATTTTTTATTGCGCCAAACCGGCTAATATCTAATCCAAAAAGCCAATAATTTTCATTATAGTGGATCAAGAAAGTTTCTACAAGAAGCTTCTTAAAAATAACCTTCTCCATTCTCCACTGAAGAGGAAAATTCAATGCATGATAAAGATGAAGATCCCCTTTCTGGCTACTCTCAGGAATCATGTATATCTGCATATTGTTGTTGGGAAAAGTATCCAATTCGGAATGCCCCTATCCCACTCTAAGAGGTGATAGTGCCTTAGCAACAAACAAGGAAAGCTATCTAAGTATTCTTCTTTATGAGATGCAAATAGAGAAAGAAGGATGTAACTAACCGGTGTCTTCCGCTAGTTTGTCGATCCAATCCCTCTCTCTTTCGTTCGCTTCCCGCTGCCTGCTCTTTCACTGGTCCAGCTTCACATAGTTCCTGCAAGATCACAAGAGAGGAAAACTACACGAAAGATATAGACTCACATTCATAACTAGTTTAGGATCACATATAAACTAAATATGAAGATATAACAAAACATCATTGAAATACAAGGATATAGGAGAAACTCAAGTAGGTTTATTGATATGATAACAAGGTTCAAGAGGAGATACAACCAAATGAGTCCTGATCACGCATCTACCTCCCAGCAAAAGAATCCATTCCTCTCCTCCAACAAAGCATAAATCACCCAATGTACTAATCTCAATCTCAAACCAACAGCAATTCTCTGCAAAGTACGAAATTCCAGCCCCGTGAACCTCTGGGTGAGAGATCCATATATAGATGTGAGTAGAGAGGATGAGTCAGCTCATGTTTTGACTTGTGGCTTCTCTCTATCAGTTCTTGCTTCCACTTGGAGGTTGAGAACCTCTTACTCATCACTTGGTCGAATTCACTGAGGCAAGTGTCATTGAGGAAGATTCTGGAAGCTTCCAGGATCTTTACACCTCATTGAATGAACTTGCCATTTGTCATTTCCCGCTCAGCGCACCCTGGTAGTGCTTCTACCTGCGTTGCAGTGCACCTAGCCAGTGTAATCTCTGCATTTCATCGCAGACAGCTAGTGGAGCCTCTGAATTGACCCTGAATTGACTGTTTCTAAGTGGTTTTTGGTGGAGAACTTCTGGGAGAAGCTGTCATTGGTTGACCTTGTTCCTTTAGGGGTAGGAACAACTCGTTTAGGGACTTTGGATCCCTTGGATTATGGACATTTCATGCTCAATGCTGTAGGGCACAAAAATTTCTATAACAGTTGCCCCCTAAAGTATGAGGCCGTTTATCGGGTGAAATGCTTTATTAGGAGGTTCTGAAGTTCTTCTAATGCTGGGAGGAGACCTGTAATAAGATACAATACAATACATTATTTTTCATACTGCTTTCATGATCTAGCTGAGGTGGGCATTCCCATGCTCAGCTTTATAAATTCATTTTTCTGTATCAGACTGATGATTTGATGAAATCATCATCCTTTTGGTAGGATGATTATCTGCTGCAATGCTGTACATGTCAATGTATTTATTTTTCCTGAATATATATCGCAGCCTGGATGGATGAAACTAGATCTGGGGTCTTCAATCTCGTTCGATCTTCACTCTAAGTACAAGTCAATCCATGTGAGAATTGTTCTGAAGTCGAACATGGAAAGACATCGCTTGATTACCAGTCAATGATGTAAACTGTTAACAAGCGCGAGAGGAATCACAGATAATGATAATGACCCTCAAGGTACTACAGTACAATTCACGTGGTGTGAATAAAGGACTTGGTGTCGAACACCACGCAAAATCTTTTAGTCGAAGGTCATTGATGTATACCTATCGCCGGAAGTGAGAAACTTGCCATTGAGGCATGCGAGCTTGAAAGTACTGAAGGGTGTGTTCCTAGATCAAATTCTTGGATAATGAGCTGATGTCGACAAGAAGCGATCTGTCAAAGGAGGGCCTTAATGTATCCCACATCAGTGACACAGAACGGAGCAAATGATTTTGATGGAGGTGAAAACGATCTGATGATATATGGTTCAGGGTGGCGGTCATGAAAGGATGAAGGATAATGTATGGTAGTGGATGGGACACGGTTGACTTCTCTGGATGACTTCTCTTAAACATATCGGCGACACTTGTGTGATGGATTGGTAGCATTTACCCCAAATATAGATGGTATTGGCGAGACCATGGTGATGTGACCGGTGAATGAAACAACCCAACCCGACTCAGGCACGGAGTGGAAGTGTCATGTTCAAGAGCGACTTGCTACCAAAAAAAGTTCTTTGAGTTTCTTCCCAATTTTTCCCCAGTCATTTCTGACCAGTACCTCCTTATTTTTGTCAAGCTTGAGGAGGATAACATATGCGTGTTCTATAATTTTCCCTTCGGGCAAACCCATCGCTATGTTTTAACTATCCTAGCGATAGTGAAACTCGTTCTTGTCTAAAGACAAGTTTTTCGCTATTGATGCTTTTAACGAGTCTAACGACAAAGATAACTCGGTCCTTTTCAATTTTAGAGAGTATGAAAAGGTACGTAAAGATAACTCCAAAGTTCCTTTTTCGTCATCTAATCGCTTAAGTCCGAAAAAGTATAAAACAATACAGAAGGGATGGATTTTCAATAGTTTTAACGAGCCGAACAAAACAAGCGCTCGATCTTTTTGTGCAATAATCCCTCAGGCCCAAAAAGAGTAAAATCTAGAGGAGGGATAGCACTTCCGGTCGTTTTAACGAGCTAGAAGGCCAAAACTCGGCAATCTCTTCATATTTTACGAGTCAGATGAAAAGAACTTAAAGAAGACTCGTCTTTTGAGGAACGAGTGATAAAACGGGTTAGCAGCTGATTCCAAGGTAAGGTTTGGAATTTTCCAATCACGACAGTGTCACAAGGATGGCTAAGTGAAATCACTCTTCGCAGCTGTTCCTCAAAATGGGTAAACAATCAAATGGAGGTGAATGATCGGCCAATGGAAAAGTGGAGGTGATGGTCCAAACACGACCAAGGCTTTAATGGCTGATGAATCTACATTCGCAGTGGTTATTTACCGGGTAGTTCATTTTTTAACGAGCTTAAACACAGATTGAAACACTTGCTCGATCTTATGTTTATTTTTTAACGAGCATGAACTATGTGTTAAAACTGCTTGATTATCCAGTCATATGATAAGAGTGTCTCATTTAAGATGCCATTTTTTATGGGGCTTGCACCTCATAAAGCTTTGCCCCGGAATCCTTTCTTTATACAAGTTCGAAAACGACTAATCCTACGAGTTTAAAGGGTTAGACCTACAGGTTTAAATGGAGGACCTAAAAATTTAAAAAATAAATAGCTGCCCCTTGCTTGCACTCCAAAAGGCTTGCATGCCCCCAGGTATAAAATAGAGTTTCAAAGTTACCCCTACTTTAGTCCGATAAAACATTTGTTTTGGCGAGAGAGGCCTACTTCTTACAGGTCACCCAAAGATTGTTTTATTCACACAACAAACAAAACACTTCTTCGACGATGTCTACCGAGATAGACAAAGGTGATTGACTCAGTTCTGTCAACTCACATAACTTTGACAAGAGAATCTTATTCCAGAATAACCCTCTTCCAGCATGGGCGGGGTACAGACTAGTCATATTCTCGCGCGGAAACCTACCTTATACCCGAAGTTTTCCTGCCGAAGCAGACCAGGACGCATGCCGCCTGGGTTCCAGTCATATCCTTCTGAATCACTCGCGCTCATCGGGAGGACGGACCATGGGTTGAGATATTTCTTGCGTGAAGAGACCATTTAGGGATGGTATGTGACTATTTGCGATGCGTGATCCGGGAAATGAAAGCTGGTCCACGAGCTTGACCACTCTTCTTTCGTGCGGAAAACACATTACTCTAAAGAGTGAGGAGATGATGGCTCCCATGCAATATATATAGTCTCGTCCAAGGAGTAGGTTATAATCCAAGGGTCCTTGAACGACCATCACGTTCATTTGAACGGTCTTCCCTTTCAATGTTATCGGCACATTGGGGAGGATCCCTAAAGGTCGACTGGTTCCTTTATCGAAGCCTTTCAGATTTCTCATTTCAGGCAAAAGCACTGGCGAACCAAGCGCTTTCCAAGCAATAGAGGAAAGGATACTCACAGATGCCCCCACATCAATGATGGTGCCAACCATGACCATTCTGTATATTTGAACGATAATTCTGAATGGTATGCTGGCTGGGAAGCGGGGTCTGCCTAGTTGGTTCCAGTCGAAGGACACAACCAGGTTGCTTGGTGGTGGGACCAAATAGACGGCCAGATATCGCTCTGACGAACTTCCTTCCTGCGATAAAGGAATGGGTGCATTGCCCCTGTGTTCGTCGGAGTCTGTGTTGATGAAAAGAATTTGGATGGTGTCATCCTTATCCTCTTCAGTGACTGTATCATTCGAAGATAAATCCTCTGAAGGCAAGACTGGGTCAACTGCCGCCTCGACCTTTTGACTTTCGTCTGCTATGGATTCAGTTGGTTTATCCTCAATGATAGACGCTTCAGCTGACCACTTCAGTGGGCCGGCTAGATTCTCAACTAACGAAGGACTTGGCAAGAGTTTTTGATATCCAGGAGGAAGTCGTAACGGTGAGACCAGACGATCTTCCAAGACTCTTTTAGCCTCGTCTAAGAAGGGACAACGGTGGAGGGCATGGTTGCTTTCGCACAGTCTACAGGGAGGTCTAGCCCTCCCTTTCTGTCTTGGAACTTCACTTTCGCTAGTTGAAGGTGTACTTTCAACATGGCTATCAGCGGTTGATGACACCGGATTGTGCAAACGGGGAGACCAGTCCCTTAGTATCCGAGGAATGCAGAGACAATCTCTATGAAAGTGGTCTCCCTTGCAGATGACACATGGTGATTTAGGCCTGGTCAGTGCTGTGTGTGGATTTTCATCAGACGAAACTTGTTTTCCCTTATTTGCCTTTGGCTCCTTCTTCTTTTTCTCTTTCTTCTTCTTTTCCTTCTTCTCCTTAGGAACTTGGTTTTTAGTCTTACCAGTTCTGTTACGCGAAGAGGAAGGAAGAGAGGAAGAATTATAAGAAGTAGAAGGTTGGTGGGAAATTCTAGACTCGTCTAATTGTTGATTCGACTGTTCAGGAATAGTGGTGTTCTGAACGACATTGGTTGAGAAGAGCCAGACCGGCAGGCCAATTGTCAGTCCTGGAAGCGACAATGTGGCCATATGGGGCGCACCAACATCTCCCCAAGAGGAGAAGGGACTAGGATTTCCACCAAGGGGAATTCCTTGGTTGGTGGGCTCCATTTTCTCTACCTAAAGATCAACACAGGAAAAAGGGGGTGATTGTTCCGTTTAAAATAAATTTTTAACGACGCTTATAAACAACTTGCTTTTTCAATTTTAAAGAGTCGAGAAAAAGCTAAAGATGAATCTAGTCTCCTTCGATGTTTTAACGAGCCCGAAGTGACAAATCCTCGGATGGAATTTTTCCATTATAGAGTCTGAAAAAGGCCAAAAGGAACTTCTCTGGAGTTCTAGGTAGAGGGTGTGCCAAACTTTTCGCAAAACCGCAGAATACTTTTTAGGGTACGGGCGGTCAATCTTCCTGAATGTTGTGTTCAGTGCATTGCGATCAGTAGGGCGGCCGACACGGCTTCCAGAATTCCTATAGGGGTCCATATATACGCGTCGGGTGCGCACTGCGACGGTACGTGGGAGCACAATCGGTACTGGCACTTATCGTCCCTCAGGAGGAATCACCCAACCATCAGTGAGGCGACTAGTGACCAGGTTTTACGACGCCGGAACATGTCTCTAGCCTAGACCTCTATGTTGTGCATTATGTTACAAAGCGTTGTTAATTTCATTCAATTTATTTTAGGTTGATCTTTCTTAGAAGTTTTCCTTTTTGGATCACCACGAGATGTATGATACAATTCCTAAATGCAGTATAAAGATGATAAGCAAGCTTTTATATCTTTTCAACAATGAAAATCCTAGCTACAAGGGGAAAAGAAAGACGCCATCTTTTCTCAAAGAGCATAGAGCACACAGTAATGCACTTTTCCCTAAATCAACATACAAACTCTCAAAATGCAAATGCACATATGCATGTATTTGCTTTCGCTTTCTTAATATTGATGCCTAAAAAGAAAGCTGTTATATAAATTTGAATTCGATTTCAAGTGAAAATGCAAACAAGTTCCTTTTTCGAAATCAAAAAGACGATTACGACACTTTATGATTTACTTGTTTCGACACTTTGAAATGCATAAATTCAAACCAAAAGACAAAAGTAAAAGCTAAATCAACTGTGAACAGCAAACAAACTCACTCCTAAGATCAAAACGAGACTTACGACAGGTCTAGATCTAGGGGCGACAGTATGACTAGTTTACTTTTGTAATGGGAAACTGCAAATGATGTAACAAATACACAAAGAACAAATACAGTTTCTTTATACAACTGAGGTGGAATTGAGGCAAAGAAAAGGGGTTTCAGATAGGTACACTGACTGATAACAGGCTTCAAAAATAGAGATGAAACTGAGCAAAAGGAAGAAGGGAACCACAGTTACACAAGGCAAAGACTGATCAGCGCACTCCTAACACAGAGGTTTTGACATTCAGCACAAGTAGCCTTCACGGTACCTGTGTTGAAATGAAGAACCTCTTCACAGAGTCTGCGCTGAAGCAGAAACGAGAGTTGTTTATGGGTTCTGGGTTACGGTTTGCAGTTTTTTCTATAGTTTTCGGCCAGATAAAAGCTATAAATTAGGTACAATTAGGAGGATGATTTATAGGAGGACTAAGATCTATCACAAAGGGATGTTAGAGCACTTGCGGATCAGCTTCTCAGATCATAAACAGGCCCAGTGAGAGGGTTAGAGTAGCTGATCTCTACTTTGCATTTGTAAATAGCAAATGCAGTTTGATTCGGAACTCTTGAGTTTATGAAATGAATAGCAATAGAAACACAAATAAACTAACAAGATACTTCCCCCAGCGGAGTCGCCAATTTTTTGTTGGGAAAAGTATCCAATTCGGAATGCCCCTATCCCACTCTAAGAGGTGATAGTGCCTTAGCAACAAACAAGGAAAGCTATCTGAGTATTCTTCTTTATGAGATGCAAATAGAGAAAGAAGGATGTAACTAACCGGTGTCTTCCGCTAGTTTGTCGATCCAATCCCTCTCTCTTTTGTTCGCTTCCCGCTGCTTGCTCTTTCACTGGTCCAGCTTCACACAGTTCCTGCAAGATCACAAGAGAGGAAAACTACACGAAAGATATATATTCACATTCATAACTAGTTTAGGATCATATATAAACTAAATATGCAAATATAACAAAACATCATTGAAATACAAGCATATAGGAGAAACTCAAGTAGGTTTATTGATATGATAAGAATGTTCAAGAGGAGATACAACCAAATGAGTCCCGATCCTGCATCTACCTCCCAGCAAAAGAATCCCTTCCTCTCCTCCAACAAAGCATAAATCACCCAATGTACTAATCTCAATCTCAAACCAACATCAATTCTCTGCAAAGTACAAAATTCCAGCCCCCTGAACCTCTGGATGAGAGATCCATATATAGATGTGAGCAGAGAGGATGAGTCAGCTCATGTTTTGACTTGTGGCTTCTCTCTGTGAGTTCTTGCTTCCACTTGGAGGTTGAGAACCTCTTACTCATCACTTGGTCGAATTCACTGAGGCAAGTGTCATTGAGGAAGATTCTGAAAGCTTCCAGGGTCTTTACACCTCGTTGAATGAACTTTTCATTTGTCATTTCCCGCTCAGCGCACCCTAGTAGTGCTTCTACCTTCATTGCAGTGCACCTAGCCAGTGTAATCTCTGCATTTCAGCGCATACAGCTAGTGGAGCCTCTGAATTGACCCTGAATTGACTGTTTCTGAGTGGTTTTTGGTGGAGAACTTCTGGGAGAAGCTGTCATTGGTTGACCTTGTTCCTTTAGGGGTAGGAACAACTCATTTAGGGACTTTGGATCCCTTGGATTATGGACATTTCATGCTCAATGCTGTAAGGCACAAAAATGTCTATAACACATATGCAAAAGAACAACGTAAGAGGAAATTGTGAAGAAAAAATATCTATAAAATTGAAAATAGATGAAACGATGACATAATGATAAAAGTGAATGAGAATTAAGAATCTTGATTTATTTTCATAAGGAAAATGTTAGGGAGAAATCAAAAGCAAATCTCAAGGTTTACACAAGAAAAATGCCACCCTTCTTACCATTTTGTTAATACTAGTGCTCCTAAACATCATCAAGTTGTTGTTACTAAAAAGTGTTGCTATTTTAAAGTCTACCCTGAAGAGGATGATAAAGGAAGAAATGCACATGATTTCAAACTAACAAATTTAAAACAAGCAAACAAATAATGTTGATTTTCCAGGTTCCTGAAACATTGTTTCAATATTAACAACCTTTTTTACAAAGCAAAGATGCATTAACCTTGAAAAGTGCAAATTGATTTTGATTTAGAGTTGGTAAGAATCAGATCATGAACATAATTAGGTGTTTATTATGCACCCGTGTTCTCATCATGGATTATGAGTTTAACACCAACCACTTTGAGCACTCTATATTGCAATCACCATGACCTGAGACTTTTCCATGATCACAATGGGGAGGGTGAATGGTAAAACCCCATTAAGTGACCTATACATACCCTAAGGAGAGTACATGTCCTACCCATTTAGGTATTGGCTCATTGAGTGTGTAAATATAAATAAAATCGAAGAGAAAATGCAAACAAAGGTTGTAATAAATTCATGTATTAATAAGAATCTTATACTTAAAGTGAGATCATAATTGTGTAGAAGTTACCTAGATTTAAAGAAGTCAACTTTTAGTTCTAATTAAACAAGAACCCCAATGAAACGTCCTTCACTTCCAAATATATGTTTATGAAATCACATTAATAAGATTATATTTACTCACCTACCTATCATAGTGAAAATCATAAGGATAAGAAAGATGAAACTCTTCATCTAAAGTAATGCCTAAATGTTGCAAGGTGGCTCTTGATTAATGTTGTTTTCCACGCCAATGTCCCCTCACATTGTGATAGTATTCTTTGTCTCAATGAATAGGTACATAACATCTCCCATTACATCAAAACCATATGAATCATTTTTATGTTGAATAAGCTAGCTACCATCCTAAGTAATTCAATTGAAAAAATTCAATCCTAAGCTAACTATCTAGAAACCATATAACAACTTGTAGTTTTAGTATTCTACCACAATTGACCAAACAGACAAATACAAAACCATCGAAACATGGTCCACCATTATGATCCAATCCATTAAGCTTCAAGAAATATAGAGAATAAATAGTTGGAACATTTTCACAAAGCATCAAAGTTTGATCCTACATACTATATTAAGATGTGCTTCCATTTATTGAAGGTCTTATGTGAAAATGGAAAACTCAAAAAATAAGAGGGCGGTTATAATAGCACCTAAGATAAAATTTTCATATCCTTTATAAGTTTGGAAAAATGAATGCATGGTAACAACGATACAAATCTCAGGAAACTTAAATGGAAAAGCATAGAAACATGGTCTGCCACTGTCCTGATCCATCAAACTCCAAGAAATATAAAGAATAAATAATCGGTTCATTTTCACAAAGCCTCAAATTTTGATCCTACATATTATATTGAGGTGTGCTTCCATTTATTGGAGATCTTAAATGAAAATGGAAAACTCAGAAAATAAGATGGCAGGTTTAATAGAACCCAAGATACAATTTCATATCCGTTTTACTATAGTTTATAACTTTGAAAAAATGAATTAATGGAAAATAAAGGGGCAAGGAAGATGTGAGGTAAATTAGTAACTAAAGAAATTTTGCATGGTGAACCCAAGGGGAAAATCAAGGGAGGAAAGTAAAACGATGTCAATTTTCAAATGATAACAAGAAAAAAGGGGAAAATCTCTAATTTTTTAAGAAATAAATACACTACATACAAAATCCTACAACTTGTGAACAACTTGGGCTATTTTGCATGGTGTTTCAGGGATAGGGGCAACGAGGATGCCTAGAAGTTAAGCCCAAATTTCAATGGGACAACCAAAAGTAATTTTAAAAAATAAAATTTTAAAGTAATATAAAATTTAAAAACAAAGATTCTAGAACATAGTGATATAATATAAGTCAATAAAAGTAACCTCCATAGATAATAGATCTAATGTAACTCAATAAAAGTAGCAAGTCTTGGATAATATATCTTAAATATCTTATCTACATAGATATTATAACTCTCCCAAAAGAAAGATTTGATATAGGATACACAAACCTACCAAACATGGGAGTGAAAATTGTCAATGAAATGAACCCTCATTACAAAAACATACTACATAGTATTTAGGAATGCAATGCTTAGATAACCTTTGTCCATGTTTGAATGAAGAACAACTTGGTGAATACTTTTATTTGAGAATTGGAACTAAATGGGCACTAGTTTCGATAGTGGCTATTCAAATTTACTCAAAACCATCCCAACGGATCTCCCAAAACTCCCTGTTTTTGGAAAGAACCATCTAGAGGATCTGAGATAAGTCCCAAAAAAACCATCATAAGACGTATCCCAAACATCCCGTTTTCTAGAAAGAATCATTTAGACAATGTGGGAGAGGATCACACATCCTAAGAGATGTCTCGTTCAAAATAGGGACTTTCCCCTTGCAATCCCCAAGGAGGGGAAAATCCAAAGGATGCATCCGAGAAGTAGAGATAAGTCCCCCCATGCAACATCATCCTCAGTGCATAATCCAAATGATACACTATAAAGTGATCTAAGAGAGTGACACACTAACATATGAACTCATGACCAAGTGTAGAAATTGACCTATATATCCATACGCAGAATGTATGTAAGGAAATTATGAAATCATTACATGCATGCATGGAAGATAACATTTATCATATCTAATTAAATTTTAATACTATCATCCCTACAATTGGAGGGCCTAAATTAAGGAAACAATCGAAAATAAAACTTATAATTCGATATATCTATTATACTTCCAACAAAATGAAAGTAGATTTTGGATTACAAATTTATAATCATGATTACAGAAGAACTACTTACAAGTTTTAGGGGACCCATACTCATGGGCTTCGGAGCAGTAATGAAATGTTTTGAAATTTCAACTAATGGCTTTGGGAGCATCCTAAACATTCCAGTTTCCATCTTCAGATTCACACCACACTTTTCTTTCTCTTACACACAACCAACATTAGGGATAGTTTGGAAACTACTTACTTGCATATCCTTACATGTGACACCACTATTGGGCATTTAAATGCTACCTACAATTGTTGTCACTGAACCCTGCAAGTAAATTTATTAATTTCCTACTGTTAATCACAAAAGTAGGTCATTGGGACTGAGGAAGAGTGCAGTCAATATGAGTACAATGTAGGAGTGCAAGTTCATATCCTAGAAAAAATGCTAAAAGTAACATATAGAGAAAGAAATTAGTGGTAATTTTGTTGCAACACATATATATGAGACCGTGGTATAATACAATATACTCAATGGCCTGCTAAAAAGGAATGAGTGAGCGATATGGTAAGGTCTTGCAATGGAGCTAGATATGTCAGGGGCTCCTGATTCTAATGACTAATGGCAAGGAAGGTGAATTGGGTACAGGGGCACTGCCAACATCCCTTGGGGCCAACAGTGGATCTAATCGTATGATCCGAGGGGAGGTGTATGAGAAAGTGATACTCCTATCATATGTGCTCAAAAGGAAGAAACTGTGAATAGGTATTTGGCCACTCCTATGAGATTAGGATGTAGCCAAACATGTTAGGAACACCTTGCTCTAAAGCTATATGGAGTTGGTCCCTTTAGTACTCTAAGAACCTGTGAAATTGATGCAAGGTTCAACATCATTAAACTAGTCTCAATGGTATTTGTTGGTCTCCCCAATGAGAAGGCTATGAAGAGACCCAAGATATCACCCTTTTAAGTATCTCCATTTTCTGCAAAGGACCACCATCATTGTCTAAGGAAGCGCAAGCAGTATAGTAGTTTTAGAACTTGACTAGGAAAATAAATTACATTTTAAATTAAGAAAAATCAAGAATATTTTCAAAGATAAATGTTCAACATAGGAGATGAGTATTCTAGTGTTCATGTGTCTAGTTATGGTTGGGTAGCTATAACAATTGACAGAAAAGTACAAAAATTCCATTCTATTCAAAATCTCAATATCTCTAGGGAAGGAAAACAATCTTTGGAGTTCCATAAATTTTGTTGGGTTGGATTTTCTTCTATTTATATACTTGGTCCTTGGTTAATCCCTCATATTATAAATATAGGGACCCATTTCCAATATGTCATTGGATTGTGGTGATTTCTTGGATAGTTTGGCCTGTTTGCTCAATTTATGCAACTAATGATTCCATAAGTTAGATGCCATTTCAAAACTACATACTGCAGTTTCTTCCTACTATTGGGTGGACTTTGACTGGAGATTCAATATGGTGGAATGGGATAAAGATAAAATTGGCACAAGACCAGACACTAAGGTCCTTCAATATTTATTAGCTTAATATCATAGAATGCGAGGGATGCTTCTAGAGAAGGAAGGCAATATTTGATATGGGGTGCCACCCATTCTATTATGATGGAAATTCTTCTATTATGCAAGAGCTCAAGATAATTGAGTTAGACCTCTCCCTAAATCAAAAGTTAATATGGATGTACAGTCCCTAATGAAGCAACACATATTCAAGGTAAAATTGTAGGCTTCTCCCTAGATCAAAATTTATGATGGATGTACACTCCCTAATGGTGCAACACACATTCAAGGTCAAATTAGGGAAATCCTCATGTTTAAAGAGCTAAATTATTAATATGCCCTCTACTAGATCTAAACCTGGGCCAAAACTTACACAGGATTTAGTTGAAGAACAATGCAGTGCCTTGAAATTTTTTTCTCTAGCAACAAGTATTGTTGTGGGTTATGATATTCACTAAAAAGGTGACATAACCATCCTATATCTTGTAGTATATAAGACAACAAAAGAAAAATGTTTCATCTCAATATCTTCTATATGAAAATTACAAAATCCTATTCTCTTGAGGAATCTATTGTTTAGCCTCCACGAAAGCCTATGTAACCCCACTAAAAACTAGCTCAAATATATATTAGAGTGCATGCATCTAGTGTCACAACAAGGGGATCAAACAAAGAGGACGTGTCTCTAATAAATGCATAGAAGGTCATCTTAGGCTTCAATCCTCCTAGTGATTCAAGCCAAGGGACCTAGAAATATTACTTGTATATGTCATCTATGATGAACGTGTTCATAACATGTTTATTCAACAAAAGATGTCCAAGAATATCCAAAGTATACTTGAAAGCAGGGAGGAAATCCATCAGCAAAATGACCATAGCAAGACATGAGAACTTTGGAAACCAAAAACTGTGATCCCACCCAATAGGTGTAGTCAAGGTCATAGTCACAAAGGAGGTCATAATAAATATGAAATATCCTCTCAACTATCAAGTCCAGAACTCCATATATTAGGATCTATAGATGCTGATAAGGATGTGCTCTTTCTCACCTTATAACATGTGATATTGATCTAACAGACATATATGCAGTCTATATCACCCACTAACGTCAGTGGCATATCAGAACCCGCACTATTCTAAAACCTTCCAATCTCAGTTCTCAACTATCCATACTCCCTTACTTGTACATATCAGTAGGAAAAAAAGACTATCCCTAACCATGCAGAATACATCCAAATCACATTTAGCCTTGCCTGTGGTTTTTCCTTTACAGTCATTTTGACATTATTATGATTGCTCCAATTTGATGTGTTAAATATTAATCTACTACACTTGGAAAGGACTCGAGGCATTAATTTCTTTTTGAAACACAGAAGCTTCCATGATCTTCAAAGGAAACATAATACTGAGTAGTATGATTAATTTTCACTACTCGAGTATATTTTCTTTAAACTAAAAAGAAAAAACATATAAAACATAGTAGCAATCCTTAAGCACCAAGCATATTATTAATTATTGCTTCCTGGAGATGGGTAGGTTGAATATTTGAATCATCACTCATTCACAATTCCAAATTTCCTTGTGAATAGTTCTACCCATTCCCAAGGACCAGGCAACAATCACTAGGATTCTGTGTGGTGCATGATGTTTTCCAGCAATGATGCCAAGTCCTGAAAATCAGAGTTGCTTTGCATTTTAATTTATGGCATCCATTGGCTCATCAACGTTGTTGGGGATCTCCTCCTTACACCATCATTATGGGATGTGTGCCAAAACTGTATGTAAGACCACGATTACATGGATATTCTATAACGGTTCTACTTGAAGCAAGGTTCAAGCCTCTAGACCAAGGGGGATGTTTCCTGCAACTCTGTGCATACAGGAGTCCAAAATAGACTAGGAGCAGTCCCAAAAAAATGCATGATAAGCACACATCCTTAGGCCATGACAATGCCATGAAAGCCGTGAATGCACATGATTTACTACTGGAATACCTTATGGGAACACACAATAAATAGAGGATGTAATAGACCACATGTGCACAACAAGCATGGGAAGACCCCAAGATAGGCACAAACCAAAACATTATGTGTCGAAATTGAAAAATTATGGCCACAGGAATGAAGAAATTATGAGTATGAAAATCAAGGCAGTCACTTATAGTCAGTAGGACAAAATTTGGAGTTTAGAGATAAAGATCCCATAAAAATTTATTTTTTGGTATAGAAGAAAATTAAAATCCTTTGGAATGTGCCAGCATAACAAATTTTAGGTGATAGAACAGTTTGGAGGTTGATGTATTTATATATCCATTTGAAGTATCTATTTACTATATCAGAGCCTGGTATTTATTTCTTTCATGGAAAAAATGACAATGCTCTTGAAGTTTATGTTGAAGCCCGATCATAAATTTAATGGGCATAATTTCACCAAATCGAAACAACAGATGATCCTTGTTTTCCCATTCATGTGTCCACTGAGAAAGGCGACCTAGAAGGTGGTATGGGAACAAGATGATATTGATCAATTTCAAAAATAGTCAAACCAAGTAGCCATTGAATAAGATGGATATGACTACAATAAAAAATATTTAGTGATACTGATGAAAATCTCAGTCACAGAAAATAATTCCATAAGAGTAAGATGGGTAATTTGCATGCATAATATGAAGGTGTCCACGGGGAATGCATGGACTGCCACATAAAGGTAGATAAGATAAGATGATTTTACTAATGTCCAACAAAGACCACAAAAGTAGGTCAATGGGACTAAAATGGTAAATCCAATAAAAGTGCAAATCCAAAGTGTGAAAGAAACTCCAAGAATGCTATTGAAAGCAGGAAAATATAAATGAACAAGTGTCTAGATAGAAGTTAAGTATCTACCTAAGAAAAGATATAAATTAAAGTGCAAGTGCAAGAGAGACACTAGAAACTACTAAGTCTCAGTTAAAACTCATTTTCAATGATGAATGAGGGGGTCAGAGCCCCCAAAACAGGATCCTAATTAGAGACATTCGTAATTGTGAAAGGACCAATGCACTGGCAAATTATATGCTTTAGGGAGAGTCTAGGTGATCTGACCAAAACTCATACCAAAGTTTCAAAGTGCTATGAATGTCAAGCTTATCAGAAATAATCTCTAAACAATGGAAATTTTTGGTCAGCACAGAGCAACGAGGACCCTCGGTCAACACATGCAGAACCTTGGCCCATGGTAACCACATGCTAGCGCAAATTGGAAAACAGGAAGTCAGATCCAAAAAGGAGGCAGTTTCACATATCGCAGGGCATCCCCGTCAATGAAGGAAAGCCTCGAGCACTTGGTCACGAGGAAAATCATAAAACCATACGAAAATTGCTAATTCCTTCAGAAGGTGGGCGTTGCACTAAAACCAGTAGGATATTAGAAGGACCTCAAGCGGTAAGTGGGTTCGACCGAGTCTTTCCTGATGCCATACAATGGGTGACACACGTCCGACAAATGAGAGAGAAAACCGCTCACATCGTGTGGGTAAATAGCATGCTACTTACTCGCCCGATATGGACGAAGACTGTAGGATCTTGAGGCGCCAAATCAATGGCAGAGAAGAAATCGAATGGATGACCAGATTCAATAGGGAAATAGGTTGAGGCGGATAAGATTTGAGATCTGGCATGAATGATGAGTTGGCAGAGGAAACAATTTCACAAGATATCTTGGAGCAACAAAAATAATGACCGTTCAAAGAGAACCGACACTCAGTTCGTGAGGAAATAGGTGGCCACCATCTCTGTGAAGCGTAATAGTGATGATGACGTAGAGCAGGGGAATTCCAGTGAACAGAGGTAGGAGATCCAGAGAGCCGAGAAGAAGAAACGAATAGTTAGGGAGTAGATTGGCATTAAGCCACAAATAGGTAGAGAGAGAAAAGAAGGAGGAGAAGCAGGAAAAGAGAGGAATGAAAGAAAGAAAAGAAAAATTGTAGAGAATAGAGAAGTCGAGCTGACCTGCAAAGCAAATGAAGCATCAAGAAAATAGAGACAGAGAGAGTCCGAGAGTTTGTGAACTCCAAGGAAGGCTTGAGAGGTTCAAGCAACTCTTCTGTGTATACCTGTCACGTATTGAGTACCAAATTGTACTCATACCATTGAAACCAATTGATGTCAAGATTTAGTAAGGGGAGTCTGTGTACTCTAGAGACTTGCGGGATCTAAGTACAGTCCTACTGATCATTATCTATTGAGTGAGGCTCAAATTGAGCTCACTATTGTAAAACTCTACTTTATAAGACACAATAGAAAGGCCACCATTGAAGGCTGGACCAAGAGACGTAGCCCAAGAGGATTGGGTGAGCTGCTTATTAAGCTTGTTGTGTTTTATGTGTTTGCCTACTGTGTTATCTTACTGTTTCAGTGTCTGTGTATTTCACAATCTTATCGATCTGTTTCATAAAATAACATAGGCACACCCTAGCACATAAGTCTGTAATACCTTCATTAATTAACTGAGATCATTCACAAGTGATTTTAGATCACTAGGAATGAGACCCCTTAGCTATATCATCCTAGGGGGAGAATAATAGCAAGGAAACCCAATGCTCCTAACATGTAGGGTAGTGGGGAAGAGGCTCTAAATGGAGCTTGGCTGCCTGAATGACACTGAGAAATAAAGATGGTTTTTTCCTTAAAATAATGTATTCTTCAATGCAAATGAAGGAAGGAGAGTCAATTTCATAACATTTCATGAAGTTGAAATACATTAGGGATCAAATTTTGGATATAAGAAGATAAGTACATGAAGAAGGAAAGGTTGTAATTTAGATGGTCTCCATCCATCATTTGCAAACTTTGTGAAAACTCTAAACATAACTTTCAAATCCACTAATTCAATTTTAGAGAAGCTGTCAAGTCAGTTGCTAGTATTAGCTACTAGGGTTTCTTGTAGCATTGATGATCAGTCATGGAAAAAATTGAGCATCTGTTCAAGGACACCATATCAATGTATTTTGTCCTTCATCCAATGTACATTCATACAGTGCTCCTAATCACTCTTCTTGATTGATTGACATTAATAGCAGTTTTTGACTCTTGTCCAACTGTTGGACACCTAATCCTAAAGGGTTAGTGTGGAAGCCGAAAAGACTAAGCAGTCCAAGATACCTTGGGATCTGAAACCCAAGAGTCACAACATTGTATTATAAATGTATATCTTCTGTTAATAAAAAATATGCAGTCACTGATTTATCTTTCATACTAGTCTTGCTGTCCATGTGAGTTTAACATGGTATTAGAGCAGGCGAATTCTGGCCCTGCTCATATTTGAGCCACTTGTTTTGTGGTCTCTACCTACATGTCAGTTATGTGTTTCTCCTAATCAGAATTTCCAGTTTTACTGTGTGCTGTACACTAGTCTGACATGGTCTTACATTAGTATGCATTGATGCTGCTCATTACAACGCTCATGTTACTATACTTTGATGCTGCCACAGAAATTGGAGCGTTGGCTGCATTGTAATGAATGTGAGACCATGCGCTGTGTGCTCAGAGGTCTGCGTGTAAATGCCCTAGAATGTGCTGACGATAGTTGTTTAACGCTGGAAAATGTTGAATGAATTCACACCTGCCCTGACCTGAGCACTGTTCTCACTGAACGCTGTCATCCTGACCTGATTTGAAACGTTTGCACTGTCCTTGTTTGGTCCGAGAAACATTCAATGGGTGTCAAATAATGTCGCAGAGGTTTTATTTATGTAACTGGGCCTTGGTACACAATGAATCTGGCTGTTCTGGTGCCACCGGTCTGACAAAATATTAAGTTGCTACAGTTTGCGACGGGTCAGCTCCAAATGGCTTCGCTCTTAAGAAACAGACTGAGAATCCACCTTGAAAAAAAAAAAAAAGATGATAGATCGAGAGGAGGTGCTGCACTGAGAACAGATTCGAATCCCATGACTGTGTGTGATTAAAATGTTGCGGTCCACGTGGTGGCGGTTATGAATTAAAAACAGAGCATGACCATGTGTGTTTAACATATATATTGCATAGAATACGTTACATTCCAACGTTGAAACGTAACATTTTTCAAGGATTTTTTGTTGGTGTTGGTGATTAGGTTACAATTCAATTCGCAGTTCTTGTGTAACGCCAAGAATCTTAATTCTGACCATACACCGAGGAACCTGCCAAACAGAGAGATTGAAGAAGGGCCGTTAGGGTTAGACAAGGTGACGATTCTATGTTACCATTCTCATTGGCCGTGAATGATCGGTAGTCAGCTAATACGAGTTTGGAGTGCTTTCTTGCACCTCCGTATCAATATCAATGGCGTCATAATCAAGAAATTCAGGTTCACAGTGCACATCAGAGGCTGATACTTCATCACCCATGGCGAATTTCTTTTCACCGTAGACCGGATAGAACTTCTTAAGTGGTTGGAAATTGTCCAGAGCACCTCCGATAATTCCTGATTCCAACCATTGCTGCCCAGAGCCTGATTCAAGCTTATATGTTAACATGGTATTAAGTTGAAAATGTAATGGATTTCAGTTGGTCTCCAACAGATCCAATACTAGCCTTGTTTGTGCCAGAGGGAGGCGGGGGTAACCAACCTGCAAAAGTGAGTCTTGTACAAATCCCTGGAAGGGAAGAACTGAGACAAAAAAATCTATTCAGTGTAAGTGATTGCAAAATGTACTGGCAAAGCAATGGAGACTACTTGGCAGTCAAAGTGGATCGCTATACCAAGACAAAAAAAAGTACATACACAGGTTTTGAACTTTTCCGAATTAAGGAAAGAGATATTCTCGTAGAGGTCCTGGAATTAGAGAACAAAAATGACAAGATCATTGCATTTGCTTGGGAACCCAAAGGCCACAGGTTTGCTATTATCCATGGGGATGGACCCAGGCCAGATGTTAGTTTCTATTCAATGAGGAGCCCTAATCATGTGGGCCGGGTTTTCAAGCTGGCTACCATCAAAGGAAAACAAGCAAACTCCCTTTACTGGTCCCCCATTGGACGGTTTATTATTCTTGCAGGTCTAAAAGCTTTAAATGGTCAGCTTGAATTTTACAATGTCGATGAACTGGAGACAATGGCAACTGGTGAACACTTCATGGCAACTGATATTGAGTGGGATCCTACTGGAAGATATGCTGCAACAACAGTCACATCTGTGCATGGAATGGAAAATGGGTTTAACATATGGTCTTTCAATGGAAAGCTATTGTACCACGTTTCAAGAGATCATTTCTACCAGCTATTATGGAGGCCGAGGCCACCCTCTCTTCTAAGCCCAGAGAAAGAGGAGGAGATCGCTAAGAATTTGAGGAAGTATAGTAAGAAGTATGAGGCTGAAGACCAGGATGTTTCGTTATTGTTGAGTGAGCAAGACAGGGAGAAACGGAAGAAAATACAAGAGGATTGGCAGGTCTGGGTCAATGAATGGAAATATTTTCACAAGGAAGAGAAATTATTTAGATAGGAGCGTGCTCGGAGGTTTCAAATGGAGGTCTCTGTACTAGAACATGAAAAGGAAATTCTATCGAATGCAGAGAAAAGGGCATCAGAGGAAGTGATTCTATTGTCAGATAGAGTACACCGATTACAGGCTACTGTGGATACAATTCAGAATGTAGATGAAATTCGTGAGAGTTCAAGGCAAGCGGAAAGAAAAAAAGAGTTTGCGCTGGTGGGCACTGACAAAGTACAACAGATGAAGAATGCAGCACAATTGCAAAATATGCAAAGCTCTGGTGTCCTTGAGCAAAACTTGAATGGTCAGCAATATTTCCCTACAACTAGGGACAATTCTTTGAGAATTGGCAGTTCAAGTGACTCGACAATGAACTCGAGTCCCCTATCTGGCAGAGGTGTGGAGATGTCTAATAATTTAGGAGATATTGAAGGTGATTTTGATTGTATACCATGCACTGTAGCATCGAATTTGTCCGAATATGAGAATCATGAATCAGTTAGGGAGATATCCATCCACCAAAGTTCTATGGTTACAACTTCTTCGAGTCGTGTTCATCATGTTTTTGATACTTATGCACAAAATGACATCTCCGACCTTGAGAATTGTAGCATAATGAGGGCTAAACTCAAAGTTGGTACAGGTCTTGGAGGCCCGCTTACATCAAAGCCATCCTCTAGTTGTGATACCTCTTTTTTGACACAAAAAGATTCAACAACTCGAGTCCCTGAGGACACAGTTATGTCGATAAACATGGAGGACAGAATAGAAGATGCTGTTGGGTTTATAGAACGTCTGAGTGAGCATGCATCTTCAACATACCTGGAGGCAGAGAAGTTTTTGACTGCTGAAAGTGAAAAACCAAGCATATCACAAACTAAAATGACCAGACTTGATAATGCATTAGAGTTGTTAAATACTCTGATACATTCCACTGTTGATGAGATGGTTAAGATCAACAAAACCTCTCTATTCAATATTAAAGTATGTCTACAAAATGCACAGGAGAATATTGAGTTTTTGCAGCTTGAGACAAAGCTACAGCAAGAAGAATTACAGCAGTGGAGTCATCATTCTGAACCTATTTCTGTTCAGAAAATTGAAACAGACTCCCATAAACAGCAAGACATTAATGTTGCAAATTCATTGCCTAATACAACAACAGATTTGCATGCAGATGTAAAAATTTAGTCTGCACTTCCCAAGCCCGTCATTAGACCTTGGGAATAGCTTGTCCACAACAAGCACAGAACTGGTCTTGGATATGACAAGGACTTGTCCTTTCATATTCCAGACTATGCCAAGCCCATTCAGTTTCAGAGTGCTGGATTCATTCATGACAGTTCACTTGCTCCTCATGACAGTTCACCTGCTCCTTATGACAGTTCAGTTTCAGCTGTTCCAGTTTCTACTCCTCTTCCACCGCAACAACAACAACAACAGATCGTGAAATTCCAACACTGTGACCGGATTGGCCATTTGAAAGATCATTGTTTTGATCTTCATCCATGTAAGCACTGTCATAAAACCAGCCATTCTTCACACAGATGCTTCAAAAACAAACGTCCTGCAAGAACAAAGATTCATCTTGGATGGATCGCTTCTTGGCAATGGGCATCAACAGCCAAGAAGATATTCCAAACGCATGTTAGAACTTGTTCCAGAGTATTAAACAGTCTTTCAGTTGAGTTTTCTCCATCTTCTCACCTTGTATCTGACAGGGGGGAAAATGATGGTCATCTACAAGCTTCAAAGCCACATCAAGCGAGCCTGAGCCACAACCTGCCACACCAGTTTCAGAGTTGCAACCAGAGAAAAAGATGCCTGAACATGCCTTCAGTTGGCAATCTGGGACACTTCCTCTAGCAGAAGACTTCAGCCTCTTGCCAGTTTCGGAAGCATTCCAGGAACAAAATTGAGAACACTTCCTCTAGAAGAAGACACCAGCTTCCTGCCAGTTTTGGAAGAGTTCCAGGAATTGCATTAAGCATTCCAGAGTTGTTGGTCATCCTTAAACCATCACAGATTGAGAACACTTCCTCTAGCAGAAAACTTCAGTTTCTTGCCAGTTTTGGAAGAGTTCCGGGAACTGCACTAAGCGTTCCAGTGTTGGTGGTCATCCTTAAACCACCGCCCTTTTTACCAACATTTCATAGAGCACATTCAGCCTAGTGCTGCCATGTATTTTTTGCACATTTTGTATTACAGCTCTCTTCTTGGACTCATACATAACCCTTCGGATTAAGGGGGGGAATGTTGGACACCTAATCCTAAAGGGTTAGTGTGGAAGCCGAAAAGACTAAGCAGTCCAAGAGACCTTGGGATCTGAAACCCAAGAGTCACAACATTGTATTATAAATGTACATCTTCTGCTAATAAAAAATATGCACTCACTGATTTATCTTTCATACTAGTCTTGTTGTCCATGTGAGTTTAACACCAATTTTGAGGATGGATGTATCTCATTATGTATTCCTTCTATCCAAAGCCTCTTCTTACTACTATAACCCTAACCCAAGGTGTTACAATCCCAATTCATAAGATATATAAGACTACAAGTGAGTTTTCTAAGACTTATGGAAACCATACTTGGCTAATATAAAATATGGTATAAAATATGAAACCTGGTTTGAATATTAAGTTCTGGCAGCATAATAATTCTAGGCAGTCATGCATCTATATGGTCAGCATTAAGCAACATTAACTAAACTAAAATCAGACCATGTCTTAACTTCACATCACATGGCAAATGCTTGAGCTCACCTTCAATGACATAGTTTTCAAGGGTGGCCTTGATCTGTGAATACTAAGCATGCCCAAAATTCACCCATGTATCTTGACAACTTATTCCTCCAAATTGTTCACTGAACAAACTTTGTCTATGTGATTCATGAACTTATAGTTCAAATAATAAGAGTGAATTACAGTCTAATTCTACTCGCAGAAAATGACACCAAGCTAAATAGATTGAACACATCAAATAAGAAACTTTTCATTCATTGGATAGCAAGAGAACATTTTGACCTTTTTTCTAAGTCTGAACTAATTTTCAATGGCTAGAGATGCAATAATCAAGTTCCACATGTACCTAGAGTTATGCTAGGTTGTTGACCCTTGATTCCCTTCCAATTTTTATCATTCCAACACCAATACCTATCCAACACAATGAATAACTCAGGTTTGTGTGCACTCAGGGACTGATTTTAATGTGTTTTTATGTGTCGCGACCCCAGTGAACTTGTCCTTGTCATTCAACTTCGTAGAAAATAATAGCAACAACCCTAACCATTGAGTGAGAGGATGGACGTATGGGTACAACTAGCAAGTGCACCTTCTATATTGGGTAGAGAAACCCTATAATTTGTTTTCACCTATGTAAAACTTCAGAAATTAAGCATTGGTAGATTATATGCTTTGGGGAGAGTCTCGGGATTAGACCACCTAGCTATAGAATCACAGGGGATCACAATAGCAAGGAATCCCAATGATCCTAACATCTAGGGTAGCGACAAAAAGGCTCTAAATCAAGCTTGGTTTCCTGAACTACACTGAGAAATAGAGATGATTTTTTCCTTAAAAGCATGTCTTTTCCAATGCAAATGAAGGAAGGCAATTCTATTTCAGAACATTTCACGAAGTTGAAAGACGTTAGGGATCAAATATTGGTTGTAAGAAGACAAGTACATGAAGAAGGAAAGGTTGTAATTTATATGGTCTCCCTCCATCATTTGAAAACTTTTTAAAAACTCTGAACATAACTTTCGAATCCACTAATGCAATTTTTGAGAAGCTGTCAAGTCAGTCTCTAGTATCAGCTACTAGGGTGTCTTGTGCCATTGATGATCGGTTATGGAAACAATTGAGCATTTGTTCAAGGACTCCATATCAATGTATTTCATCCAATGTACATTTATACAGTGCTCCTGATTGCTCTTCTTGATTGATAGACATTAATAACAGTTTTTGGCTCTTGTCTAGCTTTGAGGAGGGATGTATCTCATTATCTATTCCTTCTCTCCAAAGCCTCTTCTTATTGCTCTAACCCTAACCCAAGGTGTTATAGTCTCAATTCACAACATAGATAAGACTATAAGTGAGTTTTCTAAGACTTATGACAACCATACTCCGCTGATATAAATTATGGTATAAAATATGAAACCTGGTGTGAATATTAAGTTCTGGCAGCATAATAATTCTAGGCAGTCATGCATCTATATGGTCAGCATTAAGCAACATTCACTAAACTACAAGTAGACCATGTCTTAACTTCACATCACATGGCAAATTCTCCAACTCACCTTCAATGACATAGTTTGCAAGGGTGGCATTGATTTATGAATACTAAGCATGCCTAGTATTCATCCATGTATTTTGAGAACTTATTCCTCCAAATTTGTCACTTAACTGAATTTGTCTATGTGATTCATGAACTTGCAATTCAAATAATAAGACCGAATTACAGTCTAAGGCTACTAGTAGCAAATGACACCAATATAAACAGATTGAGAACATAAAATAAGAAACTTTTCATTCATTGGATAGAAAGAGAGCATTCTGACCTTTTATCTCAGTCTGAAATAATTTTCAGTGGCTGAAGATGCAATAATCAACTTCCACATGTACCTAAAGTTATGCTAGGATGCTGACCCTTGATTCCCTTCCAATTTTTATCAGTCCAACACCAATATCTATCAAGCACAATGATTAACTTAGCTCTGTGTGCATTCAGGGGCTAATTTTAATGTGTTTTTGTGTGTTGCGACCTCAGTGAACTTGTCCTTCTCATTCAGCTTCATAGAAAATAATAGAAACAGCCCCAACAATTGACTTAGAGGATGGAAGTATGGGTATAGCTAGCAAGTTCACCTTATATACTGGGAAAAACAACCCTATAATGTGTTTTCACCTATGTAAAAGTTCAAGAAGTAAGCACTAGTAGATTATATGCTTTGGGGAGAGTCTAGGGATGAGACCAATTGGCTATATCATCCTAGGAGGAGCACAACAGAAAGGAAGCCCAATTCTCCTAACATCCAAGGTAGTCAGGAAGAGGCTCTAAATGAAGCTTGGCTGCCTGAATGACACTAAGAAATAAGATGATTTTTTCCCTAAAAGGATGTCTTTTTCAATGCAAATGCAGGAAGGAGAGTCAATTTCATAACATTTCACGAAGTTGAAAGAAATTAGGGATCAAATATTGGTTGTACGAAGACAAGTACATGAATAAGGAAAGGTTGTAATTTAGATGGTCTCCCTCCATCATTTTTAAAGTTTTTAAAGACTTTGAACATAACTTTCAAATCCACTAATGCAATTTGTGAGAAGTTGTCATGTCAGTTGCTAGTATCAGCTACTAGGTTTTCTTGTGGCATTGATGATCAATCATGGAAACAATTGAGCATCTGTTCAAGGACTCCATATCAATGTATTTCATCCAATTTACATTCATACAGTTCTCTTGATCACTCCTCTTGATTGATTGACATTAATGGCAGTTTTTGGCTCTTGTCTAGCTTTCAGGAGGGATGTATCTCATTATGCATTCCTTCTCTCCAAGGCCTCTTCTTACTTCTCTAACCCTAAACCAAGGTGTTACAGTCCCAATTCACAATATATATAAGACTATAAGTGACTTTTCTAAGACTTATGACAACCATACTTGGTTGATATAAAATATGGTATAAAATATGAAACCTAGTATGAATATTAAGTTCTGGCAGCATAATAATTCTAGGTCGTCATGCATCTATATGGTCAATATTAAGCAACATCGACTAAACTACAAGCAAACCATGTCTTACCATCACATCACACGGTAAATTCTCTAGCTCACATTCAATGACATAGTTTGCAAGGGTGGCCTTGATCTACGAATACTAGCATGCCCAGAATTCATCCATGTATCTTGAAAATTATTCCTCCAAATTTGTCACCTAAATAAATTTTTCTATGTCAGTCATGAACTTACAATTCAAATAATAAGATTGAGTTATAGTCTAATGCTACTGGAAGTAAACAACACCAATCTAAATAGATTGAACACATCAAATAAGAAAATTTTCATTCATTGGATAGCAAGAGAGAATTATGACCTTTTATCTAAGTTTGAACTAATTTTCAGTGGCTGAAGATGCAATAATCAACATCCAAACGTACCTAGAGTTATGCTAGGATGTTTACCCTTGATTCCCTTCCAATTTTTATCAGTCCAACACCAATACCTATCTAGCACAATGACTAACTCAGCTCTGTGTGCATTTAGGGGCTAATTTTAATGTGTTTTTGTGTGTCGCGACCTCAATGAACTTGTCCTTCTCATTTAGCTTCATAGAAAATAATAACAACTACCCCAATCATTGACTGAGAGGATGGAAGTATGGGTACATCTAGCTAGTGCACCTTCTATAGTAGGCAAAAAATCCCTACAATTCGTTTTCACCTATGTAAAACTTCAGCAAGTAAGAGAAGTGAGTTTCTCTCCACATTATTCTCTAACCTATTCGTAGAAATACTTTGTACACACATAATCAGCCTCAACGTGGGTGTTAAGTGGATAACTTGGGTGTGTAAATGTATGCATAAGTCACCAAAGGCACCTATTCCCAACTACCTAACTAGTAAGGGCTCTTCATTTACACCTCGTAACAAATGCATCATGTTTGTGCCATGGGTTTTCTATGTGATAGCCTAATATAATATGTAATGTCTGTGCAATCTATTTTATACCATTAGCCTTTAAGCACCGAGATTATATGCTTTCATTACAATAGGTTCTGAATGAACCTCTATCTCCAAGGGTCAGTTCCTGACTTATCCTATCTGAGTTGACAATACGCTCCTAATTGTCATCCACTAGTCCACCTCTTTAATTAACTCCAATGCCAAGACACAAGTACTGTGAATTTGTACCCTTACATAGATGGGTATATTGCAATCAATAAAATACCCAACAATCAATACATAGTAGAAACCTTGAAGAGAGAGATGTTCCATAATCAATATAACAATCAACAATGTGTAATATAGATTGGGCATTGGGTACCCTCTCATGATGCAAAAATTAGAAATTGAAATGCCCTATAGTTAAACCAATGTATGAAATAGGGCACATAGCTTTCCTTTTTTAATAGGGATGTGTCCAAGTACTATTCTGACCTTGAGGCTCTTGAATTTTAGGTCAACAATAAGGGAGTTGTATGTAGTCATTCTTGAGTTCACTTCTTTAACCCTGCCTAAAAACACGGCAATGTAATCTTGTAGCCTTTTTTAGATGTATAGGGAAAACCAAGACTTGAAGATACTTAATATTGTATGGCCTGGGGTGGACAATGGGACCAAGGTCACTATTCTCCTCCCAATCACTGACAAACTACTAGTAATTTCATTGTCACCCCCTAGCATGTGGAGCCCATCCCATTGAATAGACCTCCAGATGTACTTGGGATTCCATAGGTTCCTTCCACACCTCCACCCTTCTACATTAAGGATGTTTAGTTTACAGGCATATTCTAGGATTCCAAAGGAGGTCTTACTCCACCCAAGAGTCATGAGGGCTCTAGAGGAGATCTTCCTCCACCCAGCTATCATGAGGGATTCCAGAGGAGGTCTTCCTCCACCAAGCAATCATGGAGGATTCCAGAGGATATCTTACTCCACCCAGTTATCATGAGGGATTCCGGAGGAGGTCTTCCTCTACCCAGCAATCATGAGGGATTCCAGAGGAGATCTTCCTCCACCCAACTATGACACAATTGGGCCTCTCCCTTGATAGCTTCATCTAAATAAATACCATCAAGGTTTCATCATCATTCTCATTTTCGAAAACCTACAATCATGATATTCCATAAAATTCCATCTCTCTCTGCGATGTTATTTCAAACACTTGGAAATCATCCCTAATGCCCCACATCTCATTATTGAGCCATGGCTCCTACCACCTTATTCTAGATATTCTTCTAATAAATTATATGTTGGAACACTACTACAAAAGGGAAGCATATGTGTTAGAGTGGATTTTGATCATAATGTCTAGGAATTTCAAATTTTGTTTTAGTTATCTCTATGCACAATCTAGTTTTTTTAGTTATCATTTAGCTCAAGGGCAGATGTGAGATATGTTTATCAAAATCTAAATTCTAAAATTAATACAAATGTGTTTAAAATTTTATTTTAAGAAAAATTTTCAAATTTTGGGCTGGGAATTCATACAATACATTCTTTTGCAAAAAATGTTTAGAACCAAATGTCATATGTCTATCTTTTTTTTTTTTCAGAGGAAAAAAGCATAACTTATTTATATAAACAAATAAAATTTCATTTTGTAAATACACAAACAAAGTGTGTATTCATGCAATATCTACCCATATTCATGTATTGGACACAAAAACAGACTAGCTCTCCCATTAAAAAAACATACATCTATACATCATTTGACCAGAGGGGTCCACACCAAAAAAAATACAAAGAGGAGTAGAGTTTACAAATCATGAGAATTATAACTTAAAATCAAAATATATTTCCGAAATTACTATAGCATCATTATCAACAAAATCAACATCAACCTATAAAATATGAAGATAAAAAAACATAGACGAAAAAGAGCCTATAATTATGCTTGTTGAGGTTGTTCATGAAAGGACTATGAAAGAACCTATAGTGTTCATCATTTAAGACCTCCTCAATGTACCAAAGACCCCATTCGAACTAAATTACTTTCTTTAAAAGATTTTCTACATCACTGTTTCACTCCCTCTCCCTCTAAATATGAGTGCACAAAAAATAAACATAAGAAAGCTTTATCCTTTTTAAATTGTCCAAAATTTGATTAAGTTGCAAGTAGTAACATTGTTGAATATCATTGACCCAATTTATAACTAGCAAGGAATCACTTAACACTTAGAGCTGATTGCAATCCTTATCACAAGCAAAATCCATTAATGGGTGATGAGATAATAGCTCTTCCAAATATTTTGAACCCCTCCCAATCTCATATTGACTTTAAAATAGTGTTTATATGATAGCCTTTTGGTATCTATTTCTTTCTTGAGGTCTAGAAGGTTCTCTCTTAACAGTGTAGGTTCTTGCTGCCATTTGTCCTCCAAAAACAAAGCATGATCACCCTCTCTAATTTCCTAGAAGCTATTTTTCTGAACTAATCCTCTATTCCCCGAGGCCTTATTCCAGATGTGTGAGCCCTTTATAATGCCAGACATTCTTATTAAATCATTATCTTCCCAATTTTTGGCATTTTTTCTTTCCATATTCGAGCCCACTTCGCCTCTGGGTCTGTCACCCAACGCCACCATAATTTTGCCCCTAAGACTTTACTTAGTATTTCCAAATCATCCAGTCCAAGACCCCATGATTTTTAGTTTTTCATATCTTCTCCCAAGCTACCAAGGCCCATTTCTTTCTATCCTCCCCTTTACCCCTAAGAAAGTCTCTTTGAATGGTTTTAAAAATTTGTAAAACTTCTTTTCAAGCTGGAAGGGTTGATAACATGAAAACGGGGATTGATTGGAGAACAGATTTTGTAAGCACTAACCGACCAACCAGGTTTAAAGATCTAAAGGTCCATTTCCTGATTTTACCCTGCATCGTATTAATCACTGGCTCCTAAATGCCTTTGTGAAAAGGCTTATCAGTAAGAGGAACTCCCAAATATTTGGAGGGAAGGACATCCCTTTGAAAGCCTAGAATCTTGGAGATATTTTCCTAAATAGCTATATTGGTGTTAAAGAAAAAAAATCTTAGATTTGGAGAGATTAACTTCCATACCTGTAGCCATTGCAAAGTTAGAGAGGATATGTTTGTACACTAGAGCTTCTTTGACCATGGGGATTCCCTATAGCATGGTATCATCGAAATATTGTTGATGGGTCAAAGCCTAACCAGTCTCTGAGAGTTGGAGTCCTTTGATATTACCAACTCCTTTTGTGTGCTTGATAGATTGACCCTGACCTTCCATCATGAGGATGAAGAGATAGGGAGAGAGTGGATCACCCTGCCTGAGACCTCTAGAAGGAGTGAAAGTCTTGCAAGGAGAACCATTAACCAGAATTGAAAAGGTGGAAGAAGTTACCAGGACCATAACCCATCTAACCCAGTTATGATCCAAGCCAAAAGCAATAAGGACCCTCCTTATATATGTCCAATTCATCTTATTATAAGCTTTGGCTATGCCCAATTGCATAATCATACCAACCTTCTTATTTCTTGTCAATGAGTGCACCACCTCATGCGCTTCAATGATGTTATTGAGAATTTGTCTACCTTCCACATAACCAGATTGCTCTACATACACTGGAGTAGGAAGAAGTGGTTTGAGTATGTTAGCAACAAACTTGGATATGATCTTGTAAACCACATTGCACAAGGCTATGGGTCTAAGCCTGTCTGGAGTCTAAGCATTGTCCTATTTGGGGATCTGGGAGATGAAGAAAGTATTGAGCACCTTCGAAATAGTTCAACTCAACCTGGAATCTTCCACTACTTTCAGAATATCTTGTTTCACTATATTCCAGCAAGCCTTAAAGAAATCCACATTGAAACAATTATGACTAGTGCTTTACCATTCTGCATTTCTTTGATGACCTCACTAACATCCTCTTCTATCACTGGCCTATTCAGATTGAAATTATCCTCTCTAATAACCAGTCTAGGAATATACCCGGTTAAATCACTGATAAAATGCTATCTATATGAAATGGTTTCCTGTGTTATTCCACGAAAGTGTTGTACTAACACATTTTCTATATCTTCATGGCATTTAGGAAGATGACCATCCTCATCCTTGATCGAAGAGATCCTATTATGAGATCTGTTTGCAATGGTTGATCTGTGGAAAAATACAGTGTTACACTCCCCTTCTTTCAGCCATTGAACTCTAGATTTTTGTCTCCAAAATATTTCCTCTTGTTTACATACATTCTCCCAGTCTTGATGGTATTTGGTGACTTGGTCATTTCTATCTTTATCAAAGGCCTCTGAGATAAGGGTTTGATTGAGTTCCTGCATTTTATCTTCAACGACTTTTTTGGCTTCAAAAATATTGCCAAATTCATTCTTGTTCCAATATTTAAGTCTTAGCTTGATGTGCTTTAGCCTTTTGTGTAGTTGGAACATACTTGTACCCTGAATATGCAAATATTTTGTCCACCAATTTGTAATTTTACTGACGAAGTCGAGGTGTGTGAGCCAGATATTCTCAAATTTGAAAGGTTTGTTCTTGGGGGTACCAATGCCCTGAACATCAAGTTGAACAGGCCAATGATCCGAACCTTAAAAGGGGGGAATTCTCGCTATCATTTCCTTGTTGCTAGGCATAATGTCCTCTGAGAGTACGAATCTCTCTAACTTTGAGGCTACTCGAGAATCTCCTCCTCTTTTATTATTCCAAGTGAAGAGACCATTACTCATGTCAGTATCAACAAGCTTCATATTATCTATAAAAGTTTGAAAAGTTGTGGAGTCTCTACTTAATGTTCTGGTTCCCCCATTTTTCTCTAAAAGTGATTTGATCATTTCGAAGTCCCCACACAGCATCCATGGTACATCTACATGTCTATCTCTAAGCTCCATAAGAGAATCTAGAAACCTGAGTTTATCATCCATTCTTTGAGGGCCATCTACATTCGTGACCAGATAGGTCTCCCTATCTCCCACTGGCTGTATAACCACTGACAAATAATTTCTAGATGCCTCGGCATCTATTATGCAAATCTTTTGGGGGTTCCAAAGAGTAAGTATGCCCCCTATTGAGTTATCTGCTTTGACTTCTAGAAACTCAAATCTATTGAGCAATTTGTTGTGTATTTCTTTTATTTTCTGAATGGAACATTTCTTTTCCTAGATAAGTATCATATCCGGAGCTTCTTCTTTCATTCTATTACTAGGAATTCTTTGTTTCCTTTTACTACATAGACCTCTGATATTCCAAGATGTAAAATTCATTATTAAAGATTTGTAAAGGAGTAGTTGGTTAGATCTTTCATCTTACCTGAATCTAGCATTAGCTTTCCACATTCCATCAATAACTTGTTCTACTTTTTCCTGCCTCTCTTCTTACCTGGGTTTATGGGAGCCAATCCAAGAGTGATCTTCATAATTTTCACACCTTTGTTGCCCTGCCTTTCATTTTTCCTTGCCTGTCCAACCCTTTGTCATGAGTTTTCCATAGGAATAGCTATTGTACTCTATTGAAATCTTCTGGCGGTAAATATTCTACCCCCCTCATGGTCTCCTGTTTCAAGAACCCTTCCAGATCTAAGTTTTCCCTATCAAGAATCTCATGTAGTTCATGATCCTCCATTTCCATCTCACTCTGGGTCATTTCTTGGTCTATCTCCAGTTCTACATCGCTCAGCATAGCCTCTTTCTGCTTGTCAATATGTTGTGTTTGTACTATATCTTCTTCTTTCTCCTTCTCCATTGGGCTTCCTTCCATTACCTGATATTCTTTTGTTGTTTCTTCTTCTTCTTCTTCGAGTACTTGGAACTTATTGAGATTAGCCTGTTGCCCTTCTATTTGTTGTTGCTTTGGCCCCTTCTTGCCTCCTTTTCCTCTATGTACAAATTTTTGAAGGCCTTCAGTATCTTTCATTGTGGTCGCTTTACTTATGTTCTGTATTCTACTGAGAGGGTAGTCTCTAAATAGGTGCCCATGCTCATGGCATCTTCGACATCTAAAAGGAATATGTTCATAGTCTACTGTTTTCACCCATTCTTCATCAAAAAATTCCAAGATGACCTCATTAGGTAGAGCTCCAGAGAGATCCATCTCCACACATATTCATGAAATGGAAGTGTATTTACCCCTTTTAGTGGCCTGAGAAGTTTTGACAAAACTCCCTAATTTGTTTCCTGTGGCAGATAATGATTCTGGTTTCCAGTAATCAAGAGGTAGAGAGTAGAGTCTTACCCAGACTGGGACTGAAGTGAAATTTTCTCAGTCAGGGACAAAATTCATCATCCACGGTCGCATGTATGGGCCTACTGCTGCATATAAGTAGGGCCCTCCTTCAAACACTCTATCTTTATCCTCAATATTTGTGAAGACCACAGTGAAGCAACCCTTTGACCCGAGATGTAGGTCAATGCTTCCTTTTGGTTTCCAATAGTATTTGATCCATGTCTGTAAATCCTTTTCAGTGGGTCATAATCCCATGAATTTACAAATGATAGCATATGTCCCCATGTGTTCCCTGTGTGCTTGCAGAGCTGGGTCATTTAAAACTACTCTGGTTGTGACCTCAGCTTTGGGTTTACATGGTCCCTTATGTGCTTTGCTTTTCACTCCATGTTCCTTGTCTTCTTCCTGATTTTCATTATTGTTGTTATTCTCCCTGACTTATTAGATTCTTGCTCCTTCTCTGTGTTCCTTATCCCTTTTCCTGAAGGACCTTTGACACTCTCTAATGGTTTCTTGCCTCGGCTAGCTACTTCCTGCCTGAAGGAGGGAGTGGAGCTCCCCCCTTTACGCCCTTCCATGGATATCTACACCTGCAGACACATAAAACCCTAGCTCTTCCCTCCGCGAGTCCATTCCCTCCACACCTTCATAAATTCATAAATTCTTAATTGTATACTATACTATTAATTAAAAATTATATTATTTAAATAATGCAGTTAAATTATATAATAACATGTAATTAAGGAGTGTTCTTGGACTCCAATAACTACCCAAACTAACCCAAGCTTAATCACCAAGATTAGTTATCTAACAAATATCTTGTCAATAGTTAGAGTTGGAAGGACAGGAGAGAGCCATGGCTAGGGTTTCCAAAACTGTGACCTGCATCAACACCGCAATGCAAATCAAGGATGGGAGCTACATGGCATCAGAATGAACCCCACATAGGAAATCAGTAGAAGGGAGAGCTTCTCTTGACCCTCCGGCAGTGCTATGGCTTGGTTTCAGAATAATAAATGGTTTTTCTGTCAAGGAATGTTTCTCCCTCAAGCTGGGTGTGGCAAGGGTTCTCAAGGCAAAACCCTTCCACAAAATCAACCGAGCCATCATGGCAGAGTTTGGTTGCAACAGAGCAGGTCACAAGGGAGGGCCGAAGATGGCCATGATCAAGCTTAAGTTCTAGGCAATCGAAATGTTGAAGGTGGCTAATAGTGACAACTCATTGATATTTGAACCCAAGATGGAAGGGGCTTGGACCCGTTGGGACCAACTTCTTTCACTTAGATCTACCGATGAGTGATATGATACGGAAGTAAGGATAGGATTTGTCTCTATCAATCTACCTACACAAAATCATGAGAATGGCGTGAACAAGGCAGCCAAATTGACCTACTCGGATTTGACTGCCTGGAAAAACACGGATCTGAATGAGCAGTCTTTATTTGGGGACGAAGGGACCAGCATCGCAGAAATAGAGAAACCAGTCAAGGCTTTGACAAATGGATGGGAAAACGCGGAGGATCAGAAGGCAGTAAGGGAAATGACACCCCTGCAACGACCAGACTCTACCATTGATCGAATTGTCATTACCAAGAAAATCGAAGGAGAAGCCGTCAGACAAGATAGGTTAGCGCATACAGGGTTGAGGACTGTGTGGCTTGCTAAACCCCATCCTCTTTGGGACTGGTGTGTGTTAACTAATCTGCAGCTCTCAGATAAAATAACAAAGGAGAGACCGACAGCCAAGTTAGGAATGTGCAGGATGGGTCGAGGGCAGTGAGACTTGATGTGCCCTTGTTCTCCTCCGTACAAGCATGGGTTTATGACTACAAAGAGAAAGTGAGGTTCATGGCAGGGATTCTCCTTGCCAAAACAGTCATGAAAATAAATCTCGGCCAACCTGAATAGGAGATAATAGGATACAGACCTTCCAAAATTTGCGGTGCTCTTAGGCAGGCAAAGAAGGCATATCCAACAGATCGAGGCCTAGACAATGTGGATCCGCCAAGTATGGATGAAGATCTAATGCAAATTTTTATCAGATCGATAGGAGGCAGACATTATTACATAAAGATCAACAAGAGGTTGAGCATAAAGGATTTAGAAAAAGAGATCCAAATAAATCTGGGAATCCCAACAACATACCAAAATCTGATATATTCAGGCTACAGTTTGTAGGATAATCACACGCTTCATGACTATGGAGTTACCAAAGATTCAACCATCATACTAAATCTTAGACTGAAAGGCAGCTGCAAGGGAGCCAGCTCCAAAACTTTAGGCTCTTTCCATGATGCAGTCAAAGGAAAGGAACACATGAATAACAAACAAGCACCAACATCCAATCTACGAGGCCCCTACATTGTGGAACAGAAACCGAAAGCCCTAATTCTCACAGTGTATCTGTGGGAGGTATGTGATCTATACATAAATTTAGCCAAAAAGTCTGTTTTTTATAGATTTAATGGTTTCTCACCAAAGTTTGATGCATTGCATCAATGGATCTTCTCCACATGGTCAACAAACTGTGAAATTTATTTATGCCCAAAAGGGTTCTTCATAGTCATATTCAACACCAAACAAGATTGGGATAACATCATCAATCAAGGGCCTTGGTTTTGGGGCAATGCTGGTCTCTTCATCACCCCCTGGTTTCCGAGATTCGATGCTAATACCATGGTAGTTTCAACAATGCCAGTTTGGGTAAGACTTCATAACCTCCCTCTACATTTCTAGCATCACAAAGTTCTAGTAGCCATTGGGAACTCCTTGGGGAAGTTTCTAATATCGGATGATGATAGGATTACTCGGGGAATCTTCACATATGCCAGAATATGTGTAGAAGTGGACCTGAGACAAGGACTACCACATCACATCACAATAAATTTTACTAATTCACTGTGGACACAACCGCTTGATTATGTGAGCACAACATTCAGATGTCGTGGATGTTTCCAAACAAGGCACCTCCAATACGCCTATCCACTGGCTAGGAAGGAGCCTAAAGGAAATAAAAAACATTCGAAAAAAACCAAAGGCTAGCAGCATACTGAACCGCTAGAAGAAGAGGAGTTGAAGACAGAACCTACAGGCGAGCAAATGGGATAGGAAAACTTACAGGAAGAAAAGACTCCAGAGACTAACTTGGGGCATGAACAAAAACAAGAATCTCAGCTAGAAATAAGTGGAATCAAACAATCTTATGGCTCAGAAGGATCGGAATCAGATAAAGAACAACCAACGAATACAATGGAAAACCAGCTTGCCATTATTGATAACACTCCCAACACTGGAGGTTGGCAAAGAGTGGAGAAGAAGAAGGGAAGGAAAGCATAGGCCATCTGGATCATTTATTTCTTTTCTTGTTGTTTTCCTATTTTCAGGAACAACTTTTTCTCGTTTTTCTTTGACAGGATAGTATATCCTACATCCTATGGGCTCTACGATCTACGCATCATATAGCAAAATGAATGCTTAATGCATATACTATGTAACTTTTTATTTCGGTTAATAAAAAGTTCAATTTTTTCTTTGGAAAAAAAAATAACATGTAATTAATATAGTATATAAAAATAAAATAATATAATATGTAAGTAATTACCTTTACTTCAAGCAATGCCACCTCAACCATTCGAGATGATGGCATCCCCTAAAATATGATTGCTTCTCATAAAGTGAATTTTGATTGTAGAATCTCCTTAGGATACTCATTTTAGACCCAAAAATTCCCCTAATACACTCAATAACTAAAAATTTCTCTGGTTATTAGATGAATTTATGGTAAAACGATTCACTCTAACAACAAGAACATCTATCATTTTGTAAGCCTATTCCAAACCCAAACATAAAATCCTTTTGTAATTCAACACTTTTCCTATAGGAGGAAATTTAGGGTTCCTAAAAAATTACCACAATAACAAGAAATATTTTTTTATGAAGGTCTTCAAACTAATATTCAGTTTTTTTGGCTAAATATTTGGTTTTCCATCAAAATAAGGAAAATACAATCAATACCACAAGCATTCTACAATCATTATTCATACAAAGTTATTATTGGAAAGACGCGTTGATGGATTTTATTACATCTCTACCAAAGCCTAAAGGAGGGAATCATATAATGGTTATGGTATATCAACTCACAATGTATGCCCATCTCCCTCTCTCTCTCATTCTCTCTCTCTCCATTTTAACAAAAGTGTAATAGCTATAGGATATCTAGAAACAATTCAAAATCTACATGGAATATCAAAGATTATTGTAAGTGATAGGGATCAAATTTTCACTAGTGAGTTTTGGACTAAATCATTTTCTTGTTTGGTTAATAAATTATCTCACAACTCCTATTATCAGCCTCAATCCATTGGAAAGTTAATATTGTGAGCAATTGTATAAAAGGACATATACGTTTTTTTTCATTTGGTAAAAGGACATAATGGGTCAAGTGGTTTCATTTCATATTTTTGGACTAATCATTTTCTACTTTGGTGAATAAATTATCTCACAAATCCTATTATGAGCCTCAATCCATTGAACAATTAATATTGTGAGAAATTGTCTAAAACTCTAAATTTGTTTACTTTCATTTGGTAAAAGGTCATAATGGGTCAAGTGGTTTCATTTCATATAATTATGATACAACACATTCTTCCCTACTTCATAAAAAATTGTCCCCATTTATAGTACTCTATGGTTATCATCCTTCATCCATCACACCAAAATTGATAGGAAAAATGAAAGTTAAAGCAATAGATCACGACATAGAGCACCAAGAAGAGATTCTCCAAGTATTAAAGGGAAATTTGGTTATGAAGTGAAATGGAATGAAAGAACTAGTAAATCAAAATTGTAGTGAAATAGAATTTGAAGTGAGGGTTGGATATTTTTAAGGCTATAACTATACAAATAGATGTCCTTCAAGAAACAAAAGAATGATCTAAATTATGACCCATTTACTATGATCATTAAAAGGTGTTATAAAGGATTGAAAGTATGGCTTACAAATTGGAATATTCTCCATTTTCACGTGTCCATATATTCTTCCATGTTTCTTTCTTAATAAGGTAATACATGACAAAATCGTAGTTCATAATATTTCACCTAAGATTAATGAAGAAAGAAAAGAATACTAGAAATGGAAACAATCATTAAAACATGGTTTACATAACTATAGAATCAAGAAATTGTTGACTATATCATCAAGTGGAAAAAACTACTAGTAGAAGAGGTGACATAGGAAAATGATTACTTCATGTAAAAATGTCCACATCTAATCAATTATTGAGGGAAACACATGTTTGAAAGGGAGAGGTATGTTAAGCACTACATATTGAGTTATTGAATTTTTATAGTTATATTAGATTTTTCCTTATTGGTTAACTAAGCCTTAATGATTTGCTAAACCCTTTAAATATTATTACACCATAGTCTAACATATATACCGAGGAAACCAAATTTTAGATATCATCTCATATTATGCATTTATTATATTGTGAAAATAGATTTCATCTCAAATAGGATTCTCATCCATTCTTCTATTTCATGCTCAATGCATAAAGTCCTTTTGTTATATCCCTTTATTTACCCATGGCCACATTAAGGATAATGCAATGCACCTAGTGGTTATAGTGATAGTGGATGGCATGGTGCACCTAGTAGTTACAATGGTAATGGATGAAATTTACACCAAAGCAAGTATGAGCACATCCGAGTTGAAAATTACACACACAAAAATAGACATTTTCATATAATTTAAATCATAAAAAACAATTGGATTTTTAACATTAAAAAATCATATTAAAAAGAAATATCATACACCAATTTGATACAATATCCCCAAGTCTAAGTACACCAAACTTATCAAGATACCTAGACATGGTTCCTAATCCAAATAATTATTATGGTTACAACATTCCTAAAGTAAATTTAGGAATATTATTAAAATATTATAATACATTATTTCCTAAACTATAAATAAAAGGTAAAGGGAGGGGAATGAAACACATTCATCCTTCTTTTTCTTCAGAGACAATGAGGGAATGATTGTGGTCCTAGTTCTAGGGAGAACCAAACACCTCTAGCTACTGCAACCTAATGACTTTAGGTATGTCATGGTTCAAGTGTTCTTCTTCTTGGGCTACCTTCATGAAGGCTAGATCTCTGGAGGAAGAAATGTATGGATGGGTTTCCGTGTATTCCTGGAGGGTACACATTGGCACGATTTTTGGGTAAAAGGAACTGGAGGAATTTTGAGGCAGTCTTGATTATTTTGATGGAGTTTCATGTAGGAATGTCACAAAAGAATAAGAAATGTTGCAAGAGGATCAACACGTAGAATTTGAATATAAGGAAAGCACATGCAGAATTGATTGGATTTTGAGGCAGTTGAGATAAAGTGGTTAAGTTTGACTAAATATTTTGGACTAATTTTTATCGAGTCAGTAATATTACTTGTAATTTACCTACACATGGTAATGCCCATGGTAAATGGGGTCGGATTAGGTCTACATACCTATCTATAAATAGGTGGAATCCAAGAGGATTTGAGTTGGCTAATTTTTGGGTTATGATTGTAGGAGAAATGTTCAAAGCATGATTTTTATTGTAATGTTGTAATGGTGTTTTGGATAAGCTCGCAAGCCCAACTAGGGTAAAGAAGTAATGTTGTAATATTTTACTCAATTGAACTAAGAAATATCATGGTATGTTCCTTGATGTGCCTCAACACAGCGTTGTATTGAACAATAAAAACATGATACCAATTCCCATCATATTTAGGAGCTTCATATATCTATTTTTCATCTCTAGTGACAAACGGTTCTTAACCATTAAAAAACAATTAAGGGGTGGAATGGAATACATCCACTATTACAAAATAGCTAATTAGTTACTAAAAAATGACTAAAATTTGCATATAAATGACCATTTTTCAGTTGGTGACCAAAAGTAGCTAATTTACAGTATCTTATAATGCGACCAACTTTTAGTCATTCTTAGCTTAGGCATTAATTGGTTGTCTCAATTTTATCATCTAGTAGTATATTTAATCATTAATTTGGTCATTAATTGAGTCATTGATTTAGTCATTAATTGCCAAAATTAATGACCAAATATACAACAAATTATATTACTATATGATTACCTTAGAAAACCAATTAATGACCAAAGAAATATGACTAAAATGTTTGTTGTGTTATAAAATACTGTAAATTGGCTACTAATAGTCATATATATGAAAATTTTAGTCATCATTTGAATCCAATTAATGACCAAAGGAATATGACTATTTTTTTGTTGTGTTATAAGATATTGTAAATTAACTACTAAGAGTCATAAATATGCAAAATTTAGTCATCACTTGAAACTAGTTAGTGACCAAAGAAATATTACTAAATTTTGGCTGTATTATAAGATACTGCAAATTAGCGACTAATAGTCGTATATATGAAAAATTTAGTCATCATTTGTAATCACAAATTTATCATTTGCATTAGGCATTTATTTTTTCTTGGTAGTTTCATATTCATTATATAAACAACTAATTTAATAGTTTATATTTCTTTCATTTAGTTTCATTAGTAATCATTATAAATGACTAATTAGTCATATATTCATTTTAATTATGTTTATCATTATTCAGTATAAAATAATAATTTAGTAATTTTAGATTGATTTTATGTGTTCATTATTAATCAACATAAATTAATTAATATGATTGCGACTAAATTAAAAAAAATGTCATACACTGTCATACAAAGTTACATATGTTAATTACAATACTAAACAATATCAAGTGCAACCATAAATAATTCCAACCAAAAAAATTAAATTATATGAAATTTCAAGCATTACAATATGAGTTTCCAGCTTAATATTGGTTGGACTACAATTTATACATGAAATATTGTTTCATCACTTCAAAACATTATCATTGTATTGCCAAGGCATTGCACGTGAATTCACCAACTCTGAATAGTTGACCATCAATCTCTATGTGTGTCTTATGCGGGATATTGGCTCTAAGTGTATCACTAGCCCGATTCTCTTCTCTCTCTCTTTTTGCATTTGTCACTACAACGTTATCTTGAAATGACTATAACTCTGTAATTTCAGTTCTTCCAGTTCTGAAATTGTGACTTGTAGTAGCCCTCTGCATTTGTCTGATCAAATTTAGATTCTCCATGAAAGAGTTATGAACAATCTCCCAAGATGACCTGATTATATACCTTTTCAAAAGATCTAACTTATATGAAGTGCCACGTGTCACTGTGTTAACCTTAGGATCTAAAAAATATACACAAGAAACTACAGTCTGTTCTCTTTTTGTAACTTCTTACAAAATTTCAATTTGATGCTCAAAACAAAAGTTATGACGATTTTCCCCAGGTCACCTATTTGGAATGCAATTTAGGAGTCTCCAAAAAGACCAACTTCCTGAGATCATATCTCCAAAATATAGCACGAAAAGCTCTGAAATTTGGAACAGAGTTTCGGTGCAATTTTGTCTTAAATGGGTTTTTTCTGTTCACTTCTGAAACATTGCAGAAAAAATTATAGCGAAAATGCCACGATGACTAATTTGGAGCAATGAAACCATAGAATCCAAAGCTTTGATACCAAATGTTATGAAACCAGTGCACAAAAAGATAGAAAAGATAGATCAACCCCTTAGAATTCAGCCTCTTCGAGGTGGCAACCTCCTTTACATTACACAAATGAACAATTCATGGATAATACAAATGACAAGACCTCCTTTCTATATATAGGAGTCTAAGGGGTCATAATATAATCAGAGCCGACATAACAATAACAATGTAAGGGCACAATAATAACAATAGTGGGCCTCTATGGGGCACAATAGTAGTAATATGGGGAATAAATGGGTACAAAAATATAATAAGGGGGTTGTACTAATAATAATACGGGGTTACACTAGTAGTATAAGGGCCTACGTAACGAGCTAGTAAAGTGCTTACTCCTCCGCCCGCTTTTCAACACAATTACAAAAAGGTAAAGTAGGTGTTTGATGTTTGTCCACTGAGAGAGAACTCGGTTTAAACAATGGAAGGTTGGAACCTACGTATGGAGCAAGTAAAATGCCTACTCCCCCACCTGCTTTCTAGCAGAATTGCTAGGAATATAAGGTAGGAATAAACATTTGAATTTTTGCATGAATGACTAAGAAGAAAAGACGAGAAAACAATACAATCCCACACCCCAAACTTGAAAAATCTAAGGGACCGGTGACCCTTGGACGATCAAATTTTATCGACGAAATCTTAAGAAAATCTAAATCTAAGCTATCAGTAGGTCCCCAAACCATTCCTTCTAGAAATCCTAATGTCTCCCTTTGAACCACAGGCTCACCATCTATAACCTACGCTGACGTCTACAATAAAATTGAAGGGACTAAAAAGAGTTTTCAAGATATTGAAAATTGGCGATCAATTCACTCACAATAAGGGAATTCTTGCAACGTCTGTGAAGGAGAAGGAGAAACATGGGAATCTGAGGTTAAACTAGTAGAACCAAGACCTCCTGAAGTAGTAATTGAGAAAAGGACACCCAGTATCCCAGATCAAGGGAGTGTTGTTAGGATCATTCCCGCCTCTTCTAGACATCCTAGGGACAACTCTCTAGCTCTAGAGATCCGAGAAGGATACTGGCATATCTTTGATCCGATGGCCAATAATCCACAAACAACCCAGAACTCTACATTATAGTATCCTATTGTCGACATAGTTGTCAATGCCCTGATGAAAGCTATCCCTCTACAAAACATTCCCACCTTTCATGGAATCACTTCAGAAGTTTTGACTGCATTCCTGTTTGAATTCTACATCCTATGTCGAGGTTATGATTACACCACCGACCCCCAGAAACTGAAGTTGTTTCCCTCCACTTTAAAGCGAGCAGCCCTGCATTGATTTATTGGACTGGGTGGAGGCACCATCAATGATTGGGACCAAACGAAAACTGCCTTCCTTAAAAAATATCAAGATTATTGAAAATCTAGAGAACTAAAAGATGAGATATTCCAAATCGTAGCAAGGACCAGAGAAACTTTAGAAGACTATGTGGAGTGTTTCCAATATAACCTCCAAAGGTCTCCCTATGGGATGAACGACCAATGGACAGAGACACTAAATATCATGGGTAAAGGTAATATCTATGAAGAAGACTATGCTAACATTATTGATTTGTGTATTAGGTGCTCAAGGGGCAGTACAAGGCTGAAACCAGCTGAACACGATGTGATCACCAGGGACAAAAAATTCTCTGGCAGAAGCATTACTCGTACTGAAATAGAAAACCTGTTGGAAGATTTCAAAATGTATATCCTCGGAACCTTGACAAGACAATTAGATATCAAACAAGCCAAGCAGAAGCACGTCGAAGCAAAATAGAACCTGGTTATTTTTTGCCCTCAATGTAGCAAGAAACATAGTCATAAAGAATGCCCAATGGATATGGTACATACCTGTTCCATATGCACTAAAGAACATGCCACAGAAAATTTCCCATCACTCCCAGGATTAAAAGCGGTCTTCAAGGAGGCAAAGCAAGGAGCAGAACCAGTCACCAATTAAACCAGTGTCGTAAAAAAGAAGTATGCCTACCGACCCATCTTAACTCTTTCAGCCTTCAGAATATAATTCTCAACGATACACAGGAGCTAAATGGCAGAACCAGCGAGCTTTTCCTAATTGGTCACCACAAGCATTTTCTATGCCACCTTGGTCCAATCAGTCAAATCCAAACAATAGTTGGCCAAATTCCTCTTACTTTCCATCATCTTGGCAAAACAATCCAGATCCATCTCAATGGTCCCCCTCCACTTCACAAAACCAAAACTGGCAATCAAGCTAGCAAAGACCTACGAACCAACCAGTAGGGACAGTCCCCCTACCTCAACCTACACTACTAGCACCTTACACGTTGCAGCAGAATCCTCAACCCAATCTACGTCTGAAACTCCCAACCCAGCCCAACCCAAATCCTAACAACAGACTAGTCCAGTCGGTACAAATTATTGAAGGTTTGGATCCGAAAATCGAGTTGAGAGAATCTAATGAAACCAAATTGAGGTCTGGATGAATAATTGTGCCATAGGATGATAAAAATATATAATTGGAAGAACCACTACCTATAGAACAAACACCTCAAAGGGAGAATATAGTCAAGCATAAAAGCCACAAATAGAATATTACCTCTTCTCTGCCATTCCCAGAAAGATTGATTATACCTTGCCCAATTGAATATCCCGACTTTAATCTCCTGGGAGAATTAAAAAATATTTGTGTAAAAATACCCCTCCAAGCTATTGAGGATAGTCCATTCTATGCAAAAACCATTAAGGAATTGTGTATCAAAAAGCCTATGAGGAAAATAAAGGTAACACCAACTGTCCACATAGTCAGAACTTTGTCTGATTTACTATTAGGCAGAGAGATACCAGTGAAATATGAAGACCTAGGAAACCCTATTGTCACAGTACAAATAAATGGATGCTCCTTTCCCAATGCGTTAGTCAATCTAGGGGCAGCCATTAATATTCTCCCAACAACATAATGTCAGAGACTTGGCATCACAACCTTAGATACAACTACAGCCTTGCTCGAACTTGCTGATCATTCAGTTATTAAACTAGAAGGGACATTTCAGGATGCAATGGTGTCTGTAGATTCTTGGGAGTACCCAACAGATTTCTTGATTATTAATCCTAGAAACCAGCTAGATGGACATCGTCTATTATTAGGAAGACCTTAGCTAGTGCCACAGATGCTTATATAAGATGTCGAACAGGCAGTATGACTATAGTTAGAGGAAATGAGGTGAAGAACCTAGCTTTATACCCTCCATCTCAACCAAGCCTAACCATAATAAAAACTAGGAAGCAACTTGTAACATATTTAATAGAAAATATTTGATCACCACTAACTGCAACATATGCTCTTGAATTTAAGAACAAAACAGAAGATGATATTATTAACACTTACATTAATCACCCAGATGTCGTCTCTAATCTAAAATGTCACATGATTGAAGCAGTCCTTGATAATGATATTGAAGAAGATCGTTTAAAATATATCAAAGACCAAACAATACAAACAACAATTGTCTATAATAGCAAACCTATTGAAATTGAGCTAGGGAAAGTCGTTAACATTAACAAAAACTTGAGTGATGACCAGCAGCAGAAGCTTATTCAAATCCTTAGAAAATATAAAGGGGATTTCACTTGGGATTACCCATATATGAAAGGGATTGACCCCCAATTCTATATGCACCACCTCTACACTGAAAAGATGTGAGACCCGTTCGACAACCTCAGCGAAGATTAAACCCTCACCTAATCGATGTTGTTAAAGACGAACTACAGAGACTGTTATATGTAAATTTCATCTATCCTATATTTGACGTTAAATAGGTTTCTCCATTAGTTGTGGTTCCTAAAAAGAATGGGAAATGGCATATATGTATCGATTACAAAGAGCTTAACAAAGAAATGCAAAATATCATTTCCCCATCCATTTATTGACCAGGTTCTAGACATATTGTTAGGTAAAAAATTCTTCTCTTTCCTGGACGGCTTTAGTGGCTACAACCAAATAGAAATTTCCCGTGAAGACCAAGATAAGAATACCTTCACCTACCCATAGGGGACATTTTCTTACCAGGTATTACCTTTCGGACTATGCAATGCACCTACTACATTCTAGAGAGCCATACTAAGTATTTCTGACGACTTGATAAATGAGGGATTAGAGGTGTACATTGATGATTTTACACCCTATGGAGATGACTTCGAGCAGGAATTACAGATATTGGAGAAAGACCTGGAAAGATGCATTGCTACTAGGCTCTTCTTAAGCCACGAGAAATGCCACATGATGATGATAGAAGGCCTAATCCCGGGTCATTACATATCAGCAGCTGGAATTCAAGTAGATACAACAAAAATTCATGTAGTCCTCTTACTAGCTACCCCCTCCACTCAAACAGAGATACGTATTTTTTTTGGGATTTTCTGGATATTCTCGGAGATTTATAAAAAACTTCTCCCAAATTACTGCACCATTATATGCTTTGACAGGAAATATCGATTTTATATGGACTGATAAATGTGACATTACCTTTGCAGAAATAAAATGGCTAGTATCAACAGCCCTAGTACTACGGGGCCCAAACTGGGATTTACCATCCCAAATTTCATCTGATGCATCAGATATGGCTATTGGAGGAGTTCTTGGCCAAGAAGAAGACAAGAAACCCTATGCGATATACTACATCAATGAAAACTTAACTCCTGCTGAGTTGAATTACACAGTGACTGAGAAAGAGTTTCTAGCTGTAATCTATGATATCAACAATTTTAGACACTATATAACAGGATACCCTATAGACACTATAACGATCAAGGATCGACCAGGAAAGGAAAATCTAGTGGCAGACTTCCTCTCATATGTGCCAAGAATAGACGACACAGTGGCAGTAGAAGACCAGTTCCCTAATGAGAACATGTTTGCTGTGACCATGAAAGCACCGTGGTATGTAGATGTATCGAATTACTTAGCAGTCGGAAAACTACCCAAACACCCGACGCCCAGAGAAATAAAATTAATAGTGCAGCGTAGCACTCATTCTCTTGGATTAGAGGTTACCGCTTTCATGGTCAACACTTTTTTTCCTTGTTTTCATTTGTTGTTCCATACAGGGAACAACTACTGTTCCTTATAGGGAACAACACCTTTCAAGTATGTTTTTCTTTGTTGTTCCCTACAGGGAACAACTGTTGTTCCCTATAGGGAACATCACTTTTTGCATGTATTTTTCTTCATTGTTCCCTATAGGGAACAACTTTTGTTCCTTACAGGGAACAACACTTTTCGCGTATGTTTTTCTTTGTTGTTCCCTACAGGGAACAGTTGTTGTCCTTTCAATAAATATCTCTAGCGAACGGCCAGCCTTTGTGCTCCTTGCTCAACATCATAGTTTTAGACCAATTTTCGGCGCTTTCTCTCCAGCCTACTCTTTAACTACACTCCATAAGAACTATTTACTTTCCATGAGGGGGTAAGCAGGGGAGTAGGTTGAGTTATGCAATGGGTATGTATTTACTCTTAATTCCATCAGTTTTTTCCTCTTTTCTTATCTCTTTCATATCTTGATACACTAACATATTGATGGATTATGATAAGAAATGAATGAAATACTCTCCATTAAGATTTAGCCACCTTAACTAACTCGTATTCCTTTTTATGCAGAGAAACAATGAAAGGGACAATTTTTATTCCCTAAAGATGGAACAACATAAACCAACAAAGGAAGAATGAGGTGCGTTGGTTGCAGTCAAGTGAGAGGATGAATAAGGAGGATCAACCCTAAATATGAAGGGTGTGAGAAGATAGAATTCAGTTGTGAATCCCTTAGGATCTCCCTATCCTGAGGGATCACATTTATCTTCTACCTCTTTTTTACTATAAAAGTAAAAATTGTAGGAGGAAAGGGAATCGAATTTTTGTTCATTTCAAATTGTAATTTTACAGTACAGACTCTTGCTTTGGAGGAACCCGATCATATTGTAATGCGAATTGAGTTCAATGGCTAAGGGTGTGGCCTCTGGTAGATCAAATAGCTATCCTTTGTATTATGTATTTCTAATTCATGCAAGTTTGATTGATTTGATATTTTTCCCATTTTCTATGAGTTTACCTTATTTTCTATTTACGGATTTCCTATGTTTAAGTTAGTAAATTTTCTTTACAAGCTTCGTAGATTCTATTTATGCTTATTGTAGATTAAATTAATTAGCAGTTAAGATAGTGAACCCTATTGATTACAATAAGAGTGTGGTTAGTATCTAATTAGCTGAAAGAGTCTGGTTACTGCTATTAAACTTTCATTTGACATCATTTCCATTTGAATTTCCAGTTTGAGATCTGATTACGGTTTCAGTTGAAGATTAAGTCTTGATGTAATATTTCCATTAACAGTTGTAGTTTTTGAGTTGTATCAAAGTTTTACATTTCATTTTGAAGAAACATTACTCCCTCGATTCCTAGCATGCACATATTGTGTAAACTCTTGGAATAAAAGGACTTGCTTGAGTTGATGATTAATGTGAGGTAATTAGAAGTTTTAAAAGACACCTTTTAGCACCCAACATTGAAATTATACATATTGATTTGTGTGGACTAGTAAGGAATAAGTCTCAAAATAAGGATAATAAAATCAAGACCAAAATAATTCTACAATCATTATCCATACAAATTTATTGTTTTTTTTTTCTCGTTAAAGTCTAATTCTATTAAGTGTAATATAGTACAATCAGGATAAGCAAAAAACCGGCAGGCCGGAAATGATGGATCCATCAACCTCGGTTCGAGAAGAAAGATTCAAACTCATAGTTACATCAGATGACTAGTAATCACAGACTGCCTAAATCCCCCCTAGGGGCAGAACCTGCAACACATTGTTTTTTCCCTTTCTTTTTGTTGACTTTTGTCCAGCCACCCTGAGGGGAATGAGCTAAGACAACTTGAAGACTGGAATTCTCTTTCATCAGGAATTCCTTTTCTGATTCCGAGGAGGTCTCATGGACGCGTTTCTGGGCTATAGCTGAGTCATGGGTGTGCCCCATGGGGTACATGGGTGAATCCATTGGTTGAGGCGCCTGGTCCGGTTCTGAATCGCTTTCCCTGACCTCTGAACTTGGGGAGCTGGAGCTTCGAGCTGGCTGCAGAGTACAAGCAGCCCAACGCTTAGGTTTGGATTTTGCGGAGATTCCTTTTTTCGCTCTTGCTGTCAGCGATGGGCAGGAGGTCTGTAGATGCCCTGTTTGGTGACAATGGCGGCATCGGAAGGCAGTATTTTCATAATCTAAAAACTGGGTCCAAACAGTGTCCTTGATCTTGAGATTTATTTGCTCTGGCAGACCCTTGCTTAGATCTAGCTCTACACAGATTCTGGCGTATGTGTAGAGGCCTTGGATTTCCCTCTGGTAATCTCCCATTAGAAAGCAGCCCAAAGCGTTGCCTATCTGCCTGTATACCTCTGTGTTCCACAGATATATAGGGAGATTTGGAAGCCTGATCCATACAGGGGCTTTTGTGATAACTGCAGAAGCTGGGTCAAAGTCTGGGAACCATGGAGTTAGGAAGAGGCCTGCCGAACCCATGAACCAAGGGCCTTCCTCTAATGCCTTTTCGTAGTGCTCGCGATTGTCGAACAGCACTATGAAATATCCCTTTGCACAGAAGAAGATCTTGCAACTGTGTGTCTAGTTGTCATGGATCCAGTCCAAAAGATCTTTTGAGCGTGGCCACAGCCCATTAAATCGGCATATGATGGCCCTTTCTACAAATTTTTGGGAGTCATATGCCATGTTAGAGTAGGAGATCTCAACAGAGGGAACCTCTTCCATTTTGTCCACCAAAAAAGGCTTGGGTGAAGCCTGAACTCGTGGAGCTGTCTTGTCAGGCTTCTTGGCATGGACTGCATCTTTATATGAAAATGATTTAGTTGTGGATGGCTCTCCAGTAGCTCCTCCTTTCAAACGAAAGGTTAAAATAATAGATGCATCTTTCTTAATGTCGTAAAAAGAAATAGGGAACAGATCCTCAAGTTGTTTACCTTCATGGAGAAGCCGCTGTGCTGCAGAGGGGATCCCCACTTTAGTGTCTGCTTGAGATGCTGCACTAGATCTGTATGGCTTACCCATAGTAACATAGTTTTGCCTGTCAAGATCTTGATTTGTATCTGGAATGATGAAGAGGGTTCCGAACGCCCCCTTGCAGGCATATGCATTGATTGAATCACCCTTTCGGGATTTGCCTCATGGGTAACAGAGGCGAGCAGAAGCCCTTCCTTCCCGTTAGCCGCGGTCAGAGGATAAGTGGCTAAGGGATCTGCATGATCATCCTTGGCCTCTGCTCCCTCATTCTGGAGAGGGTTGTACAAACCCTTTGTGGAAGCAGGGGATCGGGTCCATGCAACCCCTGAGTTCTCGATCAAGGTGTTGCAAACTCATCTGAGTCCGCAGCTCTGTCTTTCCTGGTGTGGCCATCCGGCAAACCTGCAGCGGAAAGGAAGATCCATGAACTTTGCCTAAGTCTCTCACATCCCTTTGCGGCCAGAGCGGGGCATGGAGGCGGCAGAACTAGGGTTCAACCTTGGAGCCATTTTCCCAGTGTTCCGAAAGGATACTCTTTTCATACAAATTTATTGTTGGAAAGATTCATTGATGGTTTTTATTACATGTCTACCAAAGCCTAAAGGAGGGAATCACATCATGGTGATGGTATTTCAACTCACAAGGTATGCCCATCCCTCTCTCTCTCTCTCCATTTTAACTAAATTACAATAACTATAGGATATATGGAAACTATTCAAAATCTACATGGAATATCAAAGATTATTGTAAATGATAGAGATGAAATTTTCACTAGTGATTTTTGAACTAAATAATTTTCTTATTGGGTTAATAAATTATCTCACCATTTTTATTATGAGCATCAATCCATTGGAGAGTTAATATTGTGATAAATTGTATAAAGGATATATATGTTTATTTTCATTTGGTAAAAGGACATAATGGGTCAAATGGTTTCATTTCATATCTTTGGACTAAATCATTTTCTTATTTGGTTAATAAATTATCTCACAAATCTTATTATGAGTCTCAATCCTTTAGACACTTAATATTATGAGAAATTGTATAAAAAGATATATTTGTTTAGTTTCATTTGGTGAAAGGACATGAAGGAACACTTATTTTGTTTAGTCACATCTTCCACATTCTCTAGAAGAAGATATTAAGATATTTTATTGGTAGTGCAAAGTTGTTTAATTATATCTTCCAAAAAAAATGTAACCTTAATCAAATTTCCTTGATTTGAAAAAAATGGTTAATCAAGGTAGTATAAGTCACCACATAAAAAAAAACATTCATTCATTTTGATATATTTAAAGAACCTTAAGAATTTTTTTATTTTTTTTGTTGAGAAAAGAGCATAGATTAAGTTTGTGTATGAAGGTTAGTAGGAATGATGGGATATTACCATGGTCCATCACCTTGTCAGTATTTATGGTCAAGTAATGGAACCTATAATATAACTCTTTAGGAAGGAGACATTTTCTTGGACTCAACAAGAAACTAAAGGAAAGAACATACTCAAAAACATTTATGAAAGGGAAATATTTGCCATACTACATGTAGTTTAGAATCGGCACCCTTAGCTTATAGGAAGACACTTTAAGGTAAATTTTAATCATAATTTTCTAAATTACTGGTTGAACAACAACTATATTTAAAAGAGACAAATAAAATGGGTTACAAAGATTCAGGTTTATGAATTTGAAACTATCTACAAGAAAGGGAAACAAAACATAGAAGTAGATGCACTTTCAAGGAATAAGACACAGAGTCTACTCTGTATTGTTTCCATTCTACCAATGGTTGGGTGAAAGAATCATGGTTCAAATGAAATAAATATTATAAGGCATTAAAAATCACTCAATAACTAAAAATGGCTCTAGGTTATCAGATGAATTTATGGTAAAAATATTCACTCTAGCAACAAGAAAATCTATAATTTTGTAAGCTATTCCAAACCCAAATATAACATTAATGAGTTAAAATTACCCTTGACAACCACCATAGGCCTCCAAGTGGTTAGTCTTTTTTCCAACTTAGCTATTAACTAGGACCATTCTTCTTTTTTGTAGTATTTTGGTTTACCAAATATTTTAGGGCTATATCCATTTCAATAGAGGGAAATGGAAATAAATTCATGAGATTCCTTACTTCATAATGTGCCAAATTTTAAGTTAAAATTAAATATTGTTTAGCTATTAATCAGCATGATAGTATTTATTCGAAACAGATTATTGATAACATATACTGAATTTAGCATAACAAGGCCATTCTGCTACTAGTAAAAAATGTAAGAGAAACACCAAGAATACTGGTCTCATCCCTGAATTTAGCATAACAAAGCCATTCTGCTACTAGTAAAAAATGTAAAAGAAACACCAAGAATACTGGTCTCATCCCTGGCTAGGCATGGAAGAATGGAGAGGTAGACCCATTTATAAAAACAACAAAGGATATGGATTACATGCACCCCTCACCAAATTCACAAAACCAATCCAGAGTCACCAAATTCACAAAACCAATCCCGAGTCCAAATGACTCAGGATATATATAACATCATCTTAATCTTCATAATTATGTTCATGGTCATTGCTGATATATATAGTATCATCTTGATTTTCATAATTATATTCATCATCATTACCGCCCTGCTCATCATCAGTAGTTTCTTCTTCCTCATCACAATCACAATTATCTTCCCATGGAATTCCACATTTATAGCCAAATTCATGACCACACCTGAAAATAAACAAAATTTAATATTAGAACATCAAAACCTACATAAAAAATAAAAAACATAACCACTTTGTTATTACATTATGATTAAATTCTCATAACCAAAACTCCATTGCTCAGAAACCGTGTACAAATTTAATATTAGAACATCAAAACCTACATAAAAATTAAAAAACATAACCACTTTCTTATTACATTATGATTAAATTCTCATAACCAAAACTCCATTGCTCAGAAACCGTGTACCTGCAAACCATGTGCATGCAACCTTGGGTGCGTTCAATCATATGTTTGCAGTTGGGACAGCGCTTCCACTTGTTGTTCTCTGCAAGCAAATTCAACTCTGCATTTACAGCGCCCAACTGAGGAGCATATTCTTGGCAAGACATGTCTGTGTGCCAAGGAACCCTGCACTCAATACAAAATAAGCGGGAGCATTTCTGACATTTTGTTGCTGTTGTTGTTGTTAGAGAAGAATGTGATGAAGAAGAAAAGGGAGAAGGAACTTGTGAGCACTTATTTAATTCCGATAAAGCCATCAAAAACGAGCAATCAGGATATGGGCAATATACTTTCTCTGAATCTGGAATTCTTTCCTCTTCAAACCTTTTCATAAAAATCTCAAACCATTTAGATGACAAGAATTTCTCACAGCCATATTCAGTGAGCTTGGAATTACACAAGGGATGTGGGCATTTAGGCACACCGCCATAATCAGCCATCATGGACTCAACGTATCGACCCATACAACGAAGACAATATCTATGATGGCAAAACATATTTTTGTGCATCCCATTCACATTCACATCCTCAAAGCACATATTGCATTTCTCCTTCACGTCAGCGCCTCCAATTACTGTCACCTCCACTTGATAATCAGGAGGTCTAAAATTTATCTGAGCGCCTGAATTATCACTAACATCACCACCGGTTATGCTCCTGGTTTCGGGCTGGTCACTACCCACTGCTCGGAATGTTATATCCATGTCGAAATTCTGCAATGCTGGTTGACGACTTGTGCGAAGAAAATTGAATTTACAAGTCGAAATCCAAATCAATTGAATTTACAAGTCGAAATCCAAATCAAATATATATTTATAGCAGAGCATAGGTATATCACGCCCGCCCGCCGACTTAGAAGCACCAACTTACCACGTTCTCCATATGTGCACCAACTTACCACGTTCATCATATGTGCACCAACTTACCACGTTCTCCATGTTAACATGGTATTTTGGGGCCTTTCACTCGCAGAGTGGCAATGATGGTGTTATTTTCTCTTATCCTCATTTTTATCCGGAAATTTTATTGTTTTTCTTCCGAATTATTATTGTTTTGTTCTTTTCTCAACCGTTGTTTTTTATTTATTTTCAAACTTAACGTACTAGTTTTCAACACGCGTTTCATTGATGTTCTTTTATTTATTTTTAAACTTAATGGACTAGTTTTGAACACACGTTTCATTGATTTTTTACTTGATTATTTATGATTATGAATTCCATTTATTTTACCCATAAAGTAAACCACTTTTTTAAATATGGAGTGTAATATTTAGTTTTATTTTTTATTATATAAATTAGTGTACTTATATAAATTATATGATTAATAAATGTTGAGAGACATTATAATAGTTATGTTATAATACATTTATATTATCAAAATCATAAAAAAATAATTATATTATAATGTTATTTTAAATCACTTATTATTAATAATTATAAAAAAAATTAATATGAATTATATATATATATATATAAAATTAAATTTTTAACCATAGAGATTTATTTATCTTAAAGATTCTTAACATGTCAATAAGTTTTGATTCAATAAAATGACTTATTAATACCACACGCCCAAAAACGATAATTCGTGTTTATAGGGCTATATTTTTTTTAATTAATCAAATGAAGTATATTTTTTTTAATTAACCAAATGAATTGAAAGAGCAAAAGGACATCGCTATTTTTGAGATAAATCTCAAGCTTTGATTAATAACTACTATAAAAAATATTGTAGAATATTACATGGAGGTTAAATCCCTACCATTCACTTAATAGTTGTTGAAATCTTACAAACCCTATTTCAAAATAGACACAACCATGTGCTTAAATATATAACTTATTATATGTAAGTTTATAAATGGAGAATTACCATTTATATAACATTTTTTATTTACATTTATAAGGAAAGCATGTGCAGAATTGATTGTCTTGTGAGGGAGTTGAGATAAAGTGGTTAAGTTTGACTCAATATTTTGGACCGATTTTGATCAAGTCAATAATATTACTTTTAATTTACCTACACATGGTAATGCCCTTGGTAAATGGGCTCAGATTAGGTCTACATACCTATCTATAAATAGGTGGAATCCAAGAGGATTTGGGTTGGCTAATTTTTGGGTTATGATTGTGGGAGAAATGTTCTAAGCATGATTTTTGTTGTAATGTTGTAATGGTGTTTTGGATAAGCTCGCCAACCCAGCTAGGGTAAAGGAATAATATTGTAATATTTCACTCAATTGAACTAAGAAATATCATGGTATGTTCCTTGATGTGCCTCAACACATCATTGTATTGAACAATAGAAACATGATACCAATTCCCATCGCATTTAGGAGCTTCATGTATCTATTTTTCATCTCTAGCAACAAATGGTTCTTCACCATTAACAAACAATTGAGGGGTGGAAGAGAATACATCCACTAGTACAACATGACTAACTAGTTACTAAAAAAATGACTAAAATTTGCATATAAACGAAGACCAATAGTAGTTAATTTACAATATCTTATAACGTGACCAACTTTTAGTCATTCTTAGCTTAGGCATTATTTGGATGTCTCAATTTTATCATCTAGTAATATATTTAGTCATTAATTTTTTCATTAATTGAGTCATTGATTTAGTCATTAATTGCCAAAATTAATGACCAAATATACAACAAAATATATTACTATATGATCGTCTTAGAAAATCAATTAATGACCAAAGAAATATGACTAAAAAGTTGATCGTGTTATAAAATACTATAAATTAGCTACTAATAATCATATATATGCAAATTTTAGTCATCCTTTGAAACCAATTAATGACCAAAGAAATATGACTAATTTTTTTGTTGTGTTATAAGATACTGTAAATTAACTACTACTAGTCATATATATTCAAAATTTAGTCATCACTTGAAACTAGTTAGTGACCAAAGAAATATTACTAAATTTCAGTTGTATTATAAGATATTGCAAATTAGCGATTAATAGTTGTATATATGCAAAATTTAGTCATCATTTGTAATCACAAATTTATCATTTGCATTAGTCATTTATCTTTTCTTGGTAGTTTCATATTCATTATAAACAACTAATTTAATAGTTTATATTGATTTCATTTACTTTCATTAATAATCATTATAAATGACTCATTTAGGCATATACTCATTTTCATTATGTTTATCATTAATCAGTATAAACTAATAATTCAGTAATTTTAAATTGATTTTACGTGTTCATTATTAATCAACATAAATTAATTAATATGATTGCGACTAAATTTAAAAAATGGCATACATTTTTAGACAAAGTTACATATTTTAATTACAATACTAAACAATATCAAGTGCAACTATAAATAATTCCAACCAAAAAAATTATATTATATGAAATGTCAAGTATTACAATATGAGTTTCCAACTTAATATTGGTTGGACTACAATTTACACATGAAATATTGTTTCATCACTTCAAAACATTATCATTTTATTGCCAAGGCATTGCATGTGAGTTCATGAACTCTGAATAGTTGACCATCAGTCTCTATGTGTGTGTCTTATGCGGGATATTGGCTCTAAGGGTATCACTAGCCCAATTCTTTTCTCTCTCTCTTTTTTGCATTTTTCACTCCAACGTTATATTTGTTTTCTTCTTTCTGCATTTCCTGCTTCTTACCATCAATTCTGAGTTCCTTTTCTAAAAATAAAATAAGATACAATATATAGTATAAGACATGAAAGACGATGAACGCTATAATATAAAGTAAAGTAAACTATAAAATATTTATACGACATATACCTCAACATCAGCAATGTTAAAGCCATTTTTTCCCCATAAAAGCAAGAAAATCGAACAAGTTTTCTTCAGTTGGGTGATAATGGTCACTATGTTGCGAGATGACCTGTATAAACATAACAAATAAAATGTCATCATAGAAAATAACACCTTAGTAACTTAGTATTCAACTTTCAAGGAAATATTAGGCACAATCATGTCAACTAAGTTACATGCTAAAAGATCAAGTTGTAGATACCTTGTGAAAACAAATAGTCTGAAGTGTGATGTCTAATCCTTGTCATTTTATTCGCAACAACATTTCATTATCTTATGCATGAACTTGGTCAAGTATATAAACAAAATGTGCTCAAATAACAACATGAAATTAAACTTTTCTAATAGTCATGAAAATATTTTAACACTAAACAACTAAAATGATTTCAATCAATTAAGTGTAATACTAATTTCATATTCAAGCTTTGGTTGTTGTTTAAATGGACATGATACCAAGTATTTTCAACTTCATTGTTAAAAGACAACAAAATCAAAAGAAACATTCAAAATTCAATCAAACAATAAATAGAGGATATCATGGAATGGACATTGCAATTATAAAAAAAAATTGTTCGCCTATCCACCGATGTCTTGTTTGGCATTCCTAAAATATTTGCTTGCCCAAAATAACCATGAGGTGAAATAATCACAACATTAAAAACCATAGGAAACCCCATTAGAAACTCGAACAACATTTTTTAGTTGGGAAATAATGGCCACCATGTGGCTAGATGACCTGCATAAAGAAAGAAAATAAAATGTCACCATAGAAAAGAACCCCTTAGGAATTTAGTATTCAAACTTCAAAAAAAATCTTAGGCATAATCATGCAAACTAAGTTATATGTTCTAAGGGCCAAGTGGTGAATTAGCATACCATATTTCTAGCTCTCCATTTTTTATTGCGCCAAACCGAGTAATATCTAATCCAAAAAGCCAATAATTTTCATTATAGTGGATCAAGAAAGTTTCTACAAGAAGCTTCTTAAAAATAACCTTCTCCATTCTCCACTCAAGAGGAAAATCCAATGCCCGATAAAGATGAAGATCCCCTTTCTGGCTACTCTCAGGAATCGTGTATATCTGCATATGCAAAACAACAGCGTAAGAGGAAATTGTGCAGAAAAAATATCTATAAAATTGAAAATAGATGACAACGATGACATAATGAGAAAAGTGAATGAAAATTAAGAAACTTGATTTATTTGCATAAGGAAAATGTTTGGGAGAAATCAAAAGCAAATCTCAAGGTTTACACAAGAAAAATGCCACCCTTCTTACCATTTTGTTAATACTAGTGCTCCTAATCATCATCAAGTTGTTGTTACTAAAAAGTGTTGTTATTTTAAAGTGTACCCTGAAGAGGATGATAAAGGAAGAAATGCACATGATTTCAAACTAACAAATTTAAAACAATCAAACAAATAATGTTGATCTTTCCACGTTCCTGAAACATTGTTTCAATACTAACAACCTTTTTTACAAAGCAAAGATGAATTAACCAAAATCCCAAATGCATATTTTCTTTCACCACATCACAATTTTTTTCTCTAAAAGCTTACCAGTTAATCCTAATGTCACTCAAAAATGTCACAAAATCATTTACTAAACAAATTGTCTCATTTATATTTGACAATATGAAGTTTGAAAAGTGCAAATTGATTTTGATTTAGAGTTGGTAAGACTCAGAGCATGAACATAATTAGGTGTTTATTATGCACCCATGTTCTCATCATGGATTATGAGTTTAACACCAACCACTTTGAGCACTCTATATTGCAATCACCGTGACCTGAGACTTTTCCATGATCACAATGGGGAGGGTGAATGGTAAAACCCCATTAACTGACCTATACATATGCTAAGGTGAGAACATATCCTACCCATTTAGGTATTGGCTCATTGAGCGTGTAAATATCAAATAAAATCGAAGAGAAAATGCAAACAAAGGTTGTAAGAAATGCATGTATTAATAAGAATCTTATACTTAAAGTGAGATAATAATTGTGTAGAAGTTACCTAGATTTAAAGAAGTCAACTTTTAGTTCTAATTAAACAAGAACCCCAATGAAACATCCTTCACTTCCAAACATATGTTTATGAAATCACATTAATAAGATTATATTTCCTCACCTACCTATCATAGTTAAAATCATAAGGATAAGAAAGATGAAACTCTTCATCTAAAGTAATGCCTAAATGTTGCGAGGTGGCTCTTGATTAATGTTGTTTTCCACGCCAATGTCCCCTCACATTGTGATAGTATTCTTTGTCTCAATGAATAGGTACATAACATCTCCCATTACATCAACACCATATGAATCATTTTTATGTTGAATAAGCTAACTACCATCCTAAGTAACTCAATTGAAAAAATTCAATCATAAGCTAACTATCTAGAAACCATATAACAACTTGTAGTTTTAGTATTCTACCTCAATTGAACAAACAGACAAATAGGAAAGCGTGGAAACATGGTCCACCATTATGATCCAATCCATTAAGCTTCAAGAAATATAGAGAATAAATAATTGGAACATTTTCACAAAGCATCAAAGTTTGATCCTACATACTATATTAAGATGTGCTTCCATTTATTGAAGGTCTTATGGAAATGGAAAACTCAAAAAATAAGAGGGCAGTTATAATAGCACCTAAGATACAATTTCCATATCCTTTATAAGTTTGAAAAAATGAATGCATGGGAACAACGAGACAAATGTCAGACAACTTAAATGGAAAAGCATAGAAACATGGTCTGCCACTGTCCTGATCCATCAAACTCCAAGAAATATAAAGAATAAATAATCGGTTCATTTTCACAAAGCCTCAAATTTTGATCCTACATATTATATTGAGGTGTGATTCCATTTATTGGAGGTCTTAAATGAAAATGGAAAACTCAAAAAATAAGATGGCAGGTTTAATAGAACCCGAGATAAATTAGTAACTGGGGCAAAAAACTGACTGAATGGGAAATAAAGGGGCAAGGAAGATGTGAGGTAAATTAGTAACTAAAGAAATTTTGCATGATGAACCCAAGGAGAAAATCAAGGGAGGAAAGTAAAATGATGTCAAATTTCAAATGATAACAGGAAAAAAGGAGCAAATCTCTAATTTTTTAAGAAATAAATACAATACATACAAAATCCTACAACTTGTGAACAACTTGGGCTATTTTTCATGGTGTTTCAGGGATAGGGGTGACGAGGATGGCTAGAAGTTAACTCCAAATTTCAATGGGACAGCCAAAAGTAATTTTAAAAAATAAAATTTTAAAGTAATATAAAATTTAAAAACAAAGATTCTAGAACATAGTGATATAATATAAGTCAATAAAAGTAACCGCCATAGATAATAGATCTAATGTAACTCAATAAAAGTAACAAGTCTTGGGTAATATATCTTAAATATGTTATCCACATAGATATTATAACTCTCCCAGAAGAAAGAGTTGATATAGGATAGACAAACCTACCAAACATGGGAGTGAGAATTGTGAAGGAAATGAGCCCTCATTACAAAAACATACTACATAGTATTTAGGAATGCAATGCTTAGATAACCTTTGTCCATGTTTGAATGCGGAACAAGTTGGTGAATACTTTTATTTATGAATTGGAACTAAATGGGCACTAGTTTCGATAATGGCTATTAAAATGTCCTGAAAGCCATCCCAACGGATCTCCCAAAACTCCCTGTTTTTTGGAAAGAACCGTTTAGAGGATCTGAGATAAGTCCCAAAAAACCATCATAAGGCGTATCCCAAACATCCCATTTTCTAGAAAGAAGCATTTAGACAATGTCGGAGAGGATCACACATCCTAAGAGATGTCTCGTTCAAAATAGGGACTTTCCCCTTGCAATCCCCAAGGAGGGTAAAATCCAAAGGATGCATTCGAGAAGTAGAGACAAGTCCCCCCATGCAACATCATCGTCGGTGCATAATCCAAATGATACAATATAAAGTGATCTAAGAGAGTGACACACTAACATATGAACTCATGACCAAGTGTAGAAATTCACCTATATATCCATAAGAAGAATGTATGTAAGGAAATTATGAAATCATTACATGCATGCATGGAAGATAACATTTATCATATCTAATTAAATTTTAATACTATCATCCCTACAATTGGAGAGCCTAAATTAAGGAAACAATCGAAAATAAAACTTATAATTAGATATATCTATTATACTTCCAACAAAATGAAAGTAGATTGCGGATTACAAATTTATAATCATGATTACATAAGAACTACTTACAAGTTTCAGGGGACCCATACTCATGGGCTTTGGAGCAGTAATGAAATGTTTTGAAATTTCAACTAATGGCTTTGGGAGCATCCAAAACATTCCAGTTGCTCCAATCTCAGATTCACACCACTCTTTTGGGTGCTTCTTACACACAACCAGCATTAGGGATAGTCCGGACACTACTTACTTGCGTATCCCTACATGTGACACCGCTATTGGGCATTTAAATGCTACCTAGAATTGTTGTCACTAAACCCTGCATGTAAATTTATTAATTTCCTGTTGATAATCACAAAAGTAGGTCAACAGTACTGAAGAAGAGTGCAGTCAATATGACTTCAATGTAGGAGTACAAGTGCATATCGTAGAAAAAATGCTAAAAGTAACATATAGAGAAAGGAATTAGTGGTAATTTTGTTGCAACACATATATAAGAGACCATTGTATAATAGAATATACTCAATGACCTGCTAAAAAGGAATGAGTGAGCGATATGGTAAGGTCTTGCAATGGAGCTAGATATGTCAGGGGCTCCTGATTCTAATGACTAATGGCAAGGAAGGTGAATTGGGTACAGGGGCACTGCCAACATCCCTTGGGGCCAACAGTGGATCTAATCGTATGATCCTAGGGGAGGTGTATGAGAAAGTGATACTCCTATCATATCTGGTCAAAAGGAAGAAACCGTGAATAGGTATTTGGCCACTCCTATGGGATTGGGATGTAGCCAAACATGTTAGGAACACCTTGCTCTGGAACCATATGGAGTTGGTCCCTTTTGTACTCTAAGAACCTGTGAAATTGATGCATGGTTCAGCATCATTAATCTAGTCTCAATAGTATTTGTTGATCTCCGCAATGAGAAGGCTGAGAAGAGACCCAAGATCTCACCCTTGTAAGTATCTCCATTTTTTGCAAATGACCACCATCATTGTCTAAGGAAGCTGTAAGCAGTATAGTAGTTTTAGAACTTAACTAGGAAAAAAAATTACATTTTAAATTAAGCAAAATCAAGAATACTTTCAAAGATAAATGTTCAACATAGGAGATGAGTATTCTAGTGTGCATGTGTCTACTTATGGTTGGGTAGCTATAACAATTGACAGAAAAGTACAAAAATGCCATATTTGTTTCCCTTTCTATTCAAAATCTCAATATCTCTAGGGAAGGAAAACAATCTTTGGAGTTCCATAAATTTTGTTGGGTTGGATTTTCTTCTATTTATATACTTGGTCCTTGGTCAATCCCTCATATTATAAATATAGGGACCCATTTCCAATATGTCGTTGGATTGTGGTGATTTCTTGAATAGTTTGGCCTGTTTTCTCAATTTATGCAACTAATGATTCCATAAGTTAGATGCCATTTTAAAACTACATACTGCAATTTCTTTCTACTATTGAGTGGATTATGAATGGAGATTTCAATATGGTGGAATGGGATAAAGATAAAATTGGCACAAGACTAGACATTAAGGTCCTTCAATATTTATTAGCTTAATATCATGGAATGCGAGGGATGCTTCTAGAGAAGGAAGGCAATATTTGATATGGGGTGCCACCCATTCTATTATGCTGGAAATTCTTCTATTATGCAAGAGTTAAAGATAATTGAGTTAGACCTCTCCCTAAATCAAAAGTTAATATGGATGAACAGTCCCTAATGAAGCAACACATATTCAAGGTTAAATTGTAGGTTTCTCCCTAGATCAAAAGTTATGATGGATGTACACTCCCTAATGGTGCAACACACATTCAAGGTCAAATTAGGGAAATCCTCTTGTTTAAAGAGCTAAATTATTAATATGCCCTCTACTGGATCTAAACTTCGGCCAAAACTTACATAGGATTTAGTTGAAGAACAATGTAGTGCCTTCATAGTTTTGCTCTAGCAACAAGTATTGTTGTGGGTTATGATATTCACTAAAAAGGTGACATAACCATCCCTATATCCTGTAGTATATAAGACAACAAAAGAAAAATGTTTCATCTCAATATCTTCTATATGAAAATTACAAAATCCTATTCTCTTGAGGAATCTATTGTTTATCCTCCACCAAAGCCTATGTAACCGCACTAAAAACTAGCCCAAATATATCTTAGAGTGCATGCATCTAGTGTCACAAAAAGGGGATCGAACAAAGAGGATATGTCTCTAATAAATGCATAGAAGGTCATCTTAGGCTTCAATCCTCCTAGTGATTCAAGCCAAGAGACCTAGAAATATTACTTGTATATGTCATCTATGATGAACGTGTTCATAACATGTTTATTCAACAAAATATGTCCAATAATATCGAAAGTATACTTGAAAGCAGGGAGGAAATCCATCAGCAAAATGACCATAGCAAGACATGAGAAATTTGAAAACCAAAAACTGTGATCCCACCGAATAGGTGTAGTCAAGGTCATAGCCGCAAAGGAGGTCATAATAAATATGAAAGTTCCTCTCAACTACCAAGTCCAGAACTCCATATATTAGGATCTATAGATGCTGATAAGGATGTGCTCTTTTTCACCTTATAACATGTGATATTGATCTAACAGACATATATGCAGCCTATATCACCCACTAACGCCAGTGGCATATCAGAACCCGCAATATTCTAAAACCTTCCAATCTCATTTCTCAACTATCCATACTACCTTACTTGTACATATTAGTAGGAAAAAAAACTATCCCTAACCATACAGAATACATCCAAATCACATTTAGCCTTGCCCGTGGTTTTTCCTTTACAGTCATTTTGACATTGTTATGATTGCTCCAATTTGATGTGTTAAAAATTAATCTACTACACTTGGAAAGGACTTGAGGCATTAATTTCATTTTGAAACACAGAAGCTTCCATGATCTTCAAAGGAAACATAATGCTGAGTAGTATGATTAATTTTCACTATTCGAGTATATTTTCTTTAAACTAAAAAGAAAAAACATATAAAACGTAGTAGCAATCCTTAAGCACCAAGAATATTATTAATTATTTCTTCCTGGAGATGGGTAGGTTGAATATTTGAATCATCACTCATTCAAAATTCCAACTTTCCATGCGAATAGTTCTACCCATTCTCAAGGACCAGGCGACAATCACTAGGATTTTGTGTGGTGCATGATGTTTTCCAGCAATGATGCCAAGTCCTGAAAATCATAGTTGCTTTGCATTTTAATTTATGGCATCCATTGGCTCATCAATGTTGTTGGGGATCTCCTCCTTACACCATCATTATGGGATGTGTGCCAAAACTGTATGTCAGACCAGGATTACATGGAGATTCTATAACGGTTCTATTTGAAACAAGGTTCAAGCCTCCAGACCAAGGGGGATGGTTCCTGCAACCCTGTGCATACAGGAGTCCAAAATAGACTAGCAGCAGTCCCAAAACAATGCATGATAAGCACACATCCTTAGGCCATGACAATGCCATGAAAGTCGTGAATGCACATGATTTACTACTGGAATACCTTATGGGAACACACAATAAATAGAGGATGTGATAGACCACATGTGCACAACAAGCATGGGCAGACCCCAAGATAGGCACAAACCAAAACATTATGTGTCGAAAGTGAAAAGTTATGGCCACAGGAATGAAGAAATTATGAGTATGAAAATCAAGGCAGTCACCTATAGTCAGTAGGACAAAATTTGGAGTTTAGAGATAAAGATCCCATAAATTTTTATTTTTTGGTATAGGAGAAAATTAAAATTCTTTGGAATGCGCCAACATAACAAATTTTAGGTGATAGAATAGTTTGGAGGTTGATGTATTTCTATCTCCATTTGAAGTATATTTTTACTATATCGGAGCCTGGTATTTATTTCTTTCATGGAAAAAATGACAATGCTCTTGAAGTTTATGTTGAAGCCCGATCATAAATTTAATGGGCATAATTTCACCAAATGGAGACAACAGATGATCCTTGTTTTCCCATTCATGTGTCCACTGAGAAAGGCGACCTAGAAGGTGGTATGGAAACAAGACGATATTGATCAATTTCAAAAACAGTCAAACCAAGTAGCCATTGAATAAGATGGATATGACTACAATAACAAATATGTAGTGATACTGATGAAAATCTCATTGACAGAAAATAATTCCACAAGAGTAAGATGGGTAATTTTAATGCATAATATGAAGGTTTCCACGGGGAATGCATGGACTGGAAGATAAAGGTAGATAAGATAAGATGATTTTACTAATGTCCAACAAAGACCACAAACGTAGGTCAATGGGACTAAAATGGTAAATCCAATATAAGTGCAAATCCAGAGTGTGAAAGAAACTCCAAGAATGTTATTGAAAGTAGGAAAATATAAATAAACAAGTGTCTAGATAGAAGTTAAGTGTCTCCCTAAGAAAATATATAAAATAAAGTGCAAGTGCAAGAGAGACACTAGAAACTAGTAAGTCTCAGTTTTGAACAGAAAGGTGGATACCCATGCCTACTAGAGCTAAAACTCATTGTCAATGATGAACGAGGGGGTCAGATACCCCAACAAAGGATCCTAATTAGAGACATTCGTAATTGTGAAAGGACCAATGCACTGGCCAATTATATGCTTTCGGGAGAGTCTAGGTGATTTGACCAAAACTCATACCAAAGTTTCAAAGTGCTATGGATGTCAAGCTTATCAGAAATAAACTCTAAACAATGGAAATTTGTGGTCAGGAGAGAGCAACGGGGACCCTCGGTCAAGACATGTAGAACATTGGCCCATGGTAACTGCATGCTAGCGTAAATTGGCAAACTAGAAGTCAGATCCAAAAAGGAGGCAGTTTCACATATTGCAGGGCATCCCCCTCAGTGAAGGAAAACCTCAAGCACTTGGTCATGAGGAAAAGCATAAAACCATACGGAAATTGCTAATTCCTTCAGAAGGTGGGCCCTGCACTAAAACTAGAAGGATATTAGAAGGACCTCAAGCGGTAAGTGGGTTCGACTGAGTCCTGCCTAATGCTCACATCGTGTGGGTAAAGTGCATGCTACTTACTCGCTCGATATGGATGAAGACTGTAGGATCTGGAGGCCCCAAATCAATGGCAGAGAAGAAACCCGATGGATGACCAGATTCAATAGGGAAATAGGTTGAGGCAGTTAAGATTTGAGATCTGTGATGCAGGAGCATGTGACTCAGAGGGGAAAAATCTTCCAAATTATTCAAAAAAATCCAAAAAATTCTACAGGCAAGGGAGTGGGGTCCTTTAGCCTATAATTTCTATGTTTTTTCAGTTAAAAGATAGAGTAGAATCTAGCAATAAAGCATGCTATTTATGCTCAACTGTAACAAAGATTTTCAAGCTTTAAATCATTCTGTAAAGCATGCTTTTCTTTGTATCGGATAAGGACCGAGAAGGCCTATCCTTAGTTATAAATAAAGAGGCAACGAAGCTCTCAAGGGGGAGAGAAGAGAGGAGTGAGTGCCAAGCATTATTATTGAAACTTTTCTCTCAGCATTCTTAATCCAATGGGTTCTGGTAATATGTATGCATAATTTATCACTTTGTGTATTGACAGTGTGAAATTGTTTTACTGGTTCCGTTTGATACACCTGCTGTGTAAACTGGCATTTGGTCGTTTTCCTTTTCATTTATGTGTCCACAGGCCCTTAATTACATTTTTCGCAAATATTTCAGTTTACTTTAAAGATTCATACATTAAGCGGCACTGTAGTGAACGTCAAAAACTATTCATATTGGTTCATAACCCATCAGGTCCGAACCAAATATTGCGTCGGAAGGAGAGGCCTTAACATTGCAAAAACTTCGATATCCCGGAGCCGATTTGTTATAGAGTATGGTTTTTAATCCTTTCGGGTCCGAAAGGAACCCTCGGTACAGTTAAGTTGGCGAGCTCCACAATTCGAAGCCGATATATAATATATCATAGTTAAATGGTTTCAGCGGGTCCGTAAGGTCCATTGTGTTAACAAACGCCGACGGAAATCGCCGAAAAGGCCGGACCCGAAATTACTATAGAACGGCTCAGAAAGGGGTCGTCGGGTCTGTCAATTCGGAGGTGGAAGGGCTGTCAATTGTGGCGATCGCCGATAACTGGACCCAGCGATGTTATTAAAAACTGCATATAAAATATTGAGTCCGCAAGATTTGCTTTAGCGATCGCGATACATATCAGACCCGAATTCAATATAGAGATGGTAGAATAAGGACATCGGGCCCGTGGCATATCGAGCATTGCTCCATATAATCTGCCGATATACCAAAGGGATAGCGAGCACCGATATAAGGAAAAGGGGGGAATATAAAAGCGCGACTGTGTGTGTGTTAAAGTAATTCTTTAGAATTGTTGCCCGATAGATTATATTGTGTAAGTCCTCCATTTGCAAAGCGATCATCGATAGTGTTGGGGGTATAACCCTTCTTATAAGAGCTCCAATAGTGTGTTGGCATAATTCTTTGAGGATTACTGCCAATACAGATAAAGCAGTTGTTTTTCCAATTTGGAATTCGGAGGGATAATGAGGTTATCAGTTAATGACTGATACTAAAGAAGGGCCAGAAAGAGAAGTTGATCAAGACATAGAAGAACTTGTTGGCAGATTAGTGAGATTGTGTCTAACGCGTGCAACCCCGCCATCATTAGTGGTACTAGAGCTATCAACAGACATTGAATTGAATCTCAGGAGCAGAAGAAGGATGGCTTTCAGAGTTGGAAGAGGACGAGGACGTGGTGGAAGAGGACGACCTGTTGCAAATGCTGAACTAATGGAAACAGTAGAAGAGCTGCGAGCTAGAATGGACGCATTAACTTCAGATAGAATTATAGATGATGGAGATGTCAGTGAGCCCAAAATTGAAGCTACTGAAGAGGAAGAAGCTGTACAGGTTACTCCTGAGATGAGGTTCTTTCAATCAGTATTGAAATCCACAGCCAGGCCATGGAACCAATTAGTACCGATATATCAAGGAGGATTGAATCCAGAAGAATTGATTCACTGGATTAATAGCATGGAGAAATTCTTCGATTACGAGGAAACAGAAGACAAGAAGAAAGTAAAGTTTAATGTCACCAAATTAAAAGGCCATGCAGCACTCTGGTGGGATGGTGTGTAGGGGAAAAGGAAGAGACTTGGTAAGTAGCCAATAAAGAACTGGAGCCGAATGGTAGAAAAGTTAAGAGGTAAGTTCTTGCCAAGTAATTATCAGCAAACATTGTTTAGACAAATGCAAAATCTTAGACAGAGAGCTTTAATAGTAAAAGAATATACAGAAGAGTTTTATAAAGTAACCATAAGAGCTGGAGAAGCTCAAGACACAGATGAGAAGGTGGCTAGAAATATGAATGGCTTCAGGATGGACATTCAGGATGAGATAAGTTTGCTGTCTCCTAAAACAATAGAGGAAGATTATCAGATAGCGCCGAAAGATGAGGAAAATCTCATGAGGAAGCAGTCTGCCAAAGGGAGAGGGACTTTCAGAGGAAAAGGAAGTCAAGGTGGTAGAGGAAGATCTACAGCACCTAGAGATGGAGCTAGCAGTAGCTCAACGCAGCATGCACCCAGAGAAGGTCATAAAAGAGGCAGAGGGAGTTTTTCCAGAGGAAGAGGAGGCAGAGAATTAAGATGTTACAGATGTAACAAGCCAGGACACAGAGCTTTTGAGTGCCCAGAGAATGCAGACATAAAGCAGAGGAATGCAATTGTTTCTCCAACTGAAGAAGAAGCACCAGCGACAGTGGTAGCAGAAGAAGAAAATACACCAGAAAGAGGAGAATCTCTGGTGGTTAATAAAGTCTTACTTAAGCCAATGAAGGAGGTGGTTGCTGAACCGCCACAAACGAAAACTTTATTCAGGACAGTGTGCAAAGTCCAAGGGAAATGTTGCGAGATGATCATTGATAGTGGCAACACTGATAATTTGGTCTCTACAGAAGTAGTGGAGAAACTGAAGCTGAAGACAATAAAGCATCCAACACCTTATAAGGTGTCATGGTTACAAAAGGGACATCAATTGTTGGTAAGTGAACAGTGTGAAGTGGAATTTCAAGTGGGCAAGTACAAAGATAAAATTTTTGTGATGTGATGCCAATGGACGTGTGTCACATATTGCTTGGAAGACCTTGGAAATATGACAGAGGAGCCATACATGATGGGAAGAGAAACACCTACATGTTTGGAAAGGATGGTGTTAATCATACATTATTGCCTTTGCAAGAAGAAGAGGCGTCGGGGTAGAAGACTAGTCCAAAAACTCTGTTGCTTGGAGGAAAGGAATACTTGAAGCAGATTGAAGAAAATGAGGTAAACTTTGCGATAATTTACAAGCCCAAGGTAATATTGACTTCTACTAAAATTTCTGAATTACCCATTGAAATTCAAGAAATGTTGGAGAATTATTGTGATATTATTATTGATGATTTGCCTAATGAATTACCACCAATTCAAAAAATTTGTCATCATATAGATTTGATTCCTGGAGCAAGCTTACCTAACAAAGCATCATATAGAATGACTCCTGCAGAAAACGAAGAAGTTAAGAAACAGGCACAAGAATTGCTTGACAAGGGGTTGATCAAAGGAAGCCTGACTCCTTGTGCAGTGCCAACAGTGCTGAGCCCGAAGAAAAATGGAGGCTAGAGAATGTGTACAGATTCAAGAGCCATCAATAAGATTACAATCAGGTAAAGATTTCCGTTACCCAGAATTGAAGATTTAATGGATTGCTTGTCTGGCGCAAAATATTTTTCAAAGTTAGATCTTAAAAGTGGCTATCATCAGATAAGGATAAGAGAAGGGGATGAATGGAAATCCGCTTTTAAGACCAATGAAGGATTATATGAGTGGAGAGTGATGCCTTTTGGGTTGTCCAATGCACCAAGTACATTCATGAGGCTTATGAATGAAGTTCTTAAAGAATTCATTGGTAAATTTGTAATAGTATATCTGGACGATATATTAGTTTATAGCAGGTCCAAGGAGGAGCACTTGAGGCATTTACATTATGTCTTACAGAAGCTATAGCAAGAAAAGTTATTGTTGAATCTGAAGAAATGTTTATTCATGAAAGAGGAGCTGGTCAACTTGGGATTTTTTATCTCAGCTGAAGGATTAAAGATGGATCTAGAAAAGATCAAAGCAATTGTGGAGTGGCCTTCACCCAAGAGTATTTTTGAGGTAAGGAGTTTTCATGGTCTTGCTAGTTTTTACAGAAAATTCATTAAGAATTTTAGTAAGATTAATGCACCTATTATTGAGACCATAAAGAAGGATAAACAACCATTTAGGTGGACTACTGAAGCAGAGAGAAATTTTCAGCTGTTAAAGAGGAAAATAACTGAAGAGCCTGTTTTGGCTCTTCCTGATTTTAAAAAAACTTTTCATGTTAAGTGTGATTCCAGCACAGAAGCAATTGGAGGGGTTTTAAGCCAAGAAGATAGACCAATAGCTTATTTCAGTGAAAAGTTAAATGATGCCAGAAGGAAGTATTGTTCTTATGATAAGGAGTTTTATGCAGTTGTGCAAGCACTAAAGAAGTGGAGGCATTATTTAATGTCGAAGGAATTTATCCTTTATTCAGATAACCATGCATTGCAGTTTATAATGCAGCAGCCAAAACTCAGCCAGAGACATGCTAAATGGGTAGAGTATCTTCAAGGCTTTCATTTTGTGTTGAAGCATATAACTGGACAATCAAACAAAGTCGCAGATGCCTTAAGTAGGAGAAGTGTATTGCTGCAAGAAAGTCAAATCCAAGTGTTGGGTTTTGATTTTCTTAAGGAATTATATGAGACCGATTCAGATTTTAAAGAGGCATTTGAGGCTTGTAAGAATCCTGTTTTGGCGGACAGGAGCAAGTGGCTGGATTATTTTATACAAGAAGGACTGTTATTTAAAAGAAATCAATTGTGCATACCCAACTGTTCAATGAGAGAGAATTTAATCAAAGATAAGCATAGTGGAGGACTTACATGACATTTTGGTAGAGAGAAAACCTTTGAACAGCTCAACAGATTTTAATTCTGGCTGAAAATGAAATCTGAAGTAGAGAAGTATGTAAGAAATTGTAAAGTCTGCCAGTACGCAAAAGGAAGGAGCCAGAACACAGGGTTGTATATTCCATTACCAATTCCAGATAGGCCTTGGGATATGGTAAGTATGGATTTTGTGCTAGGATTGCCAAAGACTCAAAGAGGCTATGATTCAATTTTTGTGGTAGTGGACAGATTTTAAAAAATGGCACACTTTATTCCATGTTATAAAAGTAGTGATGCTTCTCACATTGCTAACTTGTTTTTTAAATAAATTGTAAGATTACATGGATTGCCCAAAAGCATTGTTTCAGACAGGGATTCAAAGTTCGTTGGACATTTCTGGAGAACACTATGGAAGAAGCTGGGAACTAAATTAAATTTCAGTTCTGCCTATCATCCACAAACTGATGGACAGACTGAAGTTGTAAATAGAAGTTTAGGCAATCTTTTAAGGAGCTTTACTGCAGAACATCCAAAGCAATGGGATCAAGTGTTACCACAAGTTGAATATGCATATAATGATTCACCCAACAGGAGCACAAGACAGAGCCCATTCCATATTGTTTATGGAATGCACCCAAGGGGAATATCTGAATTAAGGAATTTGGGAAAAGAAGAAATGAGAAGTGCCAAAGGTGAAGACTTTGCTTCAAGAATGCAGACGATACATGAATAGGTGAAAAAACAGCTACGGGATAGCAACATCCGATATAAAACCAGAGCAGACATGAGGAGAAGAGAAATGAACTTTGAAGTTGGAGACTTGATTTTAGCACACCTCAGAAAGGAGGGATTTCCAAAGGGAGGGTATAATAAGTTAAAATCCAAGAAAATTGGACCATGTAGAATACTGAGGAAATTCTCTGCAAATGCTTATGAAATTGAAGTACCACCTGGTGTGGGAATATCACCAATTTTTAATGTTGCAGACTTATACAAATATGAGAATGAAGCTGCGGATGATACAGCATAGGATCAAGAGACTCCAGAGATTGACTGGGTAAAACAGTTACCCACAGCCAAGGATTTACAGCCAGAAAGAACTCTGGATAAGAAAGTGTATAAGAAGACAAGGGCATGAGAGTATTTCTAGTATCTGGTGAAATGGAAGGGACAGCCGATCACTGAAGCTACTTGGGTTACAGAAGACATTCTACAAAAATTGGGCAAATCTGTAGATGATCTCATGGATAAGAGCCCATGAAGAATTTTGTCCTCAGGAGTCTGATGCAGGAGCATGTGACTCAGAGGGGAAAAATCTTCCAAATTATTCAAAAAAATCCAAAAAAATCTACAAGCAAGGGAGTGGGGTCCTTTAGCATGCAATTTCTATGTTTATTTAGTTAAAAGATGGAATAGAATCTAGCAATAAAACATGCTATTTATGCTCAACTGTAACAAAGCTTTTCAAGCTTTAAATCATTATGTAAAGCATGCTTTTCTTTGTATCGGATAAGGACCAAGAAGGCCTATCCTTAGTTATAAATAAAAAGGCAGCGAAGCTCTCAAGGGGAAGAGAAGAGAGGAGTGAGTGCTAAGCATTATTATTGAAACTTTTCTCTCGGCATTCTTAATCCAATGGGTTCTGGTAATATGTATGCATAATTTATCACTTTGTGTATTGACAGTGTGAAATTGTTTTACTGGTTCCGTTTGATACACCTGCTGTGTAAAATGGCATTTGGTCGTTTTCCTTTTCATTTATGTGTCTGCAGGCCCTTAATTACATTTTTCGCAAATATTTCTGTTTACTTTAAATATTCATACATTAAGCAGTACTGTAGCGGACGTAAAAAACTATTCATATTGGTTCATAACCCATCAGGTTTGAACGAAATATTGCGTCGGAAGGAGAGGCCTTAACATTGCGAAAACTCCGATATCCCGGAGAAGATTTGTTATAGAGTTTGGTTTATAATCCTTTCGGGTCCGAAAGGAACCCTCAGCACAGTTAAGTTGGTGAGCTTCGAAATCCGGAGCCGATATATAATATATCACAGTTAAATGGTTTCGACGGGTCCGTAAGGTCCATTGTGTTAACAACCGCTGACAGAAATCGCCAAAAAGGCCGAACCTGAAATTCCTATAGAACGACTCAGAAAGGGGTCGTCGGGTCCGTCAATTCGGAGGTTGAAGGGCTGTCAATTGTGGCGATCGCCGATAACTGGACCCAACGATGTTATTAAAGACTGCATATAAAATATCAGGTCCGCAAGCTTTGCTTTAGCGATCGCGATACATATCGGACCCGAATTCAATATAGAGACGGTAGAATAAGGACATCGGGCTCGTGGCATATTGAGCATTGCTCCATATAATCCGTTGATATACCAAAGGGATAGCAAGTGCCGATATAAGGAAAAAGGGGGAATATAAAAGCGCGACTCTGTGTGTGTTAAAGTAATTCTTTAGAATTATTGCCCGATAGATTATATTGTGTAAGTCCTCCATTTGCAAAGCGATCGCCGATAGTGTTGGGGGTATAACCCTTCTTAGAAGACCTCCGATAGTGTGTTGGTATAATTCTTTGAGAATTACTGCCGATACAGATAAAGCCACTGTTTTGCCAATTTGGAATTCGGAGGGATAATGAGACTATCAGTTAATGACTGATACTAAAGAAGGGGCTTTAAGAGAAGTTGATCAAGACATAGAAGAACTTGCTAGCAAATTAGTGAGATTGTCTCTAACACCTGCAACCCCACCATCAATCTGGCATGAACGATGAGTTAGAAGAGGAAACAGTTTCACAAGCAATCTTGGAGCAACAGAAATAATGACCGTTCAAAGAGAACTGACACTCAGTTCATGAGGAAATAGGTGGCCACCTCTCTATGAAGCGTAACAGTGATGATGATGTAGAGCAGGGAATTCTAGCAAACAGAGGTAGGAGATGTAGAGAGCTGAGAAGAAGAAATGAATAATTAGGGAGTAGATTGGCTTTAAGGCATGAATAGGTAGAGAGAGAAAAGAAGGAGGAGAAGCAGGAAAAGAGAGGAAAGAAAGAAAGAAAAGAAAAATTGCAGATAATAGAGAAGTCGAGCTGACCTGCAAAGTAAAGGCAGCATCAAGCAAACAGAGACACAGAGATTCCGAGAGTTTGTGAACTCCAGCGAAGGCTTGAGAGGTTCAAGCAACTCTTCTGTGTATACCTGTCACGTATTGGGTACCAAATTGGACTCATACCACTGAAACCAATTGAGGTCAAGATTCAGTAAGGGGAGTCTGTGTACTCTAGAGACTTGTGGGATCTAAGTACAGTCCTACTAATCATTATCTATTGAGTGAGGCTCAAATTGAGCTCACTGTTGTAAAACTCTAATTTATAAGACACAATAGAAAGGACACCATTGAAGGCTTGACCAAGAGATGTAGCCCAAGAGGATTGCGTGAACTGCTTATTAAGCTTGTTGTGTTTTATGTGTTTTCTTACTGTGTTCTCTTACTATTTCAGTGTCTGTGTATTTCACAATTTTATCGATTTGTTTCATAAAATAACATAGGCACACCCTAGCACATAAGTCTATAATACCTTCATTAATTAACTGAGATCATTCACAAGTGATTTTAGATCACTAGGAATGAGACCCCTTGGCTATATCATCCTAGGGGGAGAACAATAGCAAGGAAGCCCAATGCTCCTAACATGTAGGGTAGTGGGGAAGAGGCTCTAAATGGAGCTTGGCTGCCTGAATGACGCTGAGAAATAAAGATGGTTTTTTCCTTAAAATCATGTCTTTTTCAATGCAAATGAAGGAAGGAGAGTCAATTTCATAACATTTCATGAAGTTGAAATACATTACGGATCAAATTTTGGATATAAGAAGATAAGAACATGAAGAAGGAAAGGTTGTAATTTAGATAGTCTCCCTCCATGATTTGCAAACTTTGTGAAAACTCTAAACATAATTTTCAAATCCACTAATGCAATTTTTGAGAAGGTGTCAAGTTAGTTGCTAGTATTAGCTACTAGGGTTTCTTGTAGCATTGATGATTAGTCATGGAAAAAATTGAGCACCTGTTCAAGGACACCATATCAATGTATTTTGTCTTTCATCCAATGTACATTCATATAGTGCTCCCGATCACTCTTCTTGATTGATTGGCATTAATAGCAGTTTTTGGCTCTTGTCCAACTTTGAGGAGGGATGTATCTCATTATGTATTCCTTCTCTCCAAATCCTCTTCTTACTACTCTAACCCTAACCCAAGCTGTTATAATCCAAATTCATAAGATATATAAGACTACAAGTGAGTTTTCTAAGACTTATGGCAACCATACTTGGCTAATATAAAATATGGTATAAAATATGAAAGATGGTTTGAATATTAAGTTCTGGCAGCATAATAATTCTAGACAGTCATGCATCTATATGGTCAGCATTAAGCAACATTAACTAAACTACAACCAGACCATGTCTTAACTTCACATCACATGGCAAATGCTTGAGCTCACCTTCAATGACATAGTTTTCAAGGGTGGCCTTGATCTATGAATACTAAGCATGCCCAAAATTCATCCATGTATCTTGACAACTTATTCCTCCAAAATTTTCACTTAACTAAATTTTTCTATGTGATTCATGAACTTATAGTTCAAATAATAAGAGTGAATTACAGTCTAATTCTACTCGCAGCAAATGACACCAATCTAAATAGATTGAACACATCAAATAAGAAACCTTTCATTAATTGGATAGCAAGAGAACATTTTCACCTTTTATCTAAGTCTGAACTAATTTTCAGTGGCTAGAGATGCAATAATCAACTTCCACATGTACCTAGAGTTATGCTAGGATGTTGACCCTCGATTCCCTTCCAATTTTTAATAGTCCAACACCAATACCTATCCAGCAGAATGACTAACTCAGATTTGTGTGCACTCAGGGACTCATTTTAATGTGTTTTTATGTGTCAAGACCTCAGTGAACTTGTCCTTGTCATTCAACTTCGTAGAAAATAATAGCAACAACCCTAACCATTGAGTGAGAGGATGGAAGTATGGGTACAGCTAGCAAGTGCACCTTCTATATTGGGAAAAGAAACCCTATAATTTGTTTTCACCTATGTAAAACTTCAGAAATTAAGCACTGGTAGATTATATGCTTTGGGGAGAGTCTGGGGATGAGACCACCTAGCTATAGAATTGTAGGGGGAGCACAATAGCAAGGAATCCCAATGATTCTAACATCTAGGGTAGCGATAAAAAGGCTCTAAATCAAGCTTGGTTGCTTGAATGACACTGAGAAATAGAGATGATTTTTTCCTGAAAAGCATGTCTTTTCAAATGCAAATGAAGGAAGACAATTCAATTTCATAACATTTCATGAAGTTGAAAGACATTAGGGATAAAATATTGGTTGTAAGAAGACAAGTACATGAATAAGGAGAGGTTGTAATTTATATGGTCTCCCTCCATCATTTGAAAACTTTTTAAAAAATCTGAACATAACTTTCAAATCCAGTAATGCAATTTTTGAGAAGCTGTCAAGTCAGTTTCTAGTACCAACTACTAGGGCGTCTTGTGGCATTGATGATTGGTTATGGAAACAATTGAGCATTTTTTCAAGGACTCCATATCAATGTATTTCATCCAATGTACATTCATACAGTGCTCCTGATTACTCTTCTTGATTGATAGACATTAATAGCAGTTTTTAGCTCTTGTCTAGCTTTGAGGAGGGATGTATCTCATTATCTATTCCTTCTCTCCAAAGCCTTTTCTTATTGCTCTAACCCTAACCCGAGGTGTTATAGTCTCAATTCACAACATATATAAGACTATAAGTGAGTTTTCTAAGACTTATGACAACCATACTTCGCTGATATAAAATATGGTATAAAATATGAAACCTTGTCTGAATATTAAGTTCTGGCAGCATAATAGTTCTAGGGAGTCATGCATCTATATGGTCAGCATTAAGCAACATTGACTAAACTACAAGTAGACCATGTCTTAACTTCACATCACATGGCAAATTCTCCAACTCACCTTCAATGGCATAGTTTGCAAGGGTGGCCTTGATCTATTAATACTAAGCATGCCTAGAATTCATCCATGTATTTTGACAACTTATTCCTCCAAATTTGTCACTTAACTGAATTTGTCTATGTGATTCATGAACTTGCAATTCAAATAATAAGAGTGAATTACAGTCTAAGGCTACTAGTAGCAAATGACACCAATATAAATAGATTGAACACATCAAATAAGAAACATTTCATTCATTGGATAGCAAGAGAGAATTCTGACCTTTTATCTTAGTTTGAAATAATTTTCAGTGGCTGAAGATGAAATAATCAACTTCCACATGTACCTATAGTTATGCTAGAATGTTGACCCTTGATTCCCTTCCAATTTTTATCAGTCCAACACCAATACCTATCAAGCACAATGACTAACTTAGCTCTATGTGCATTCAAGGGCTAATTTTAATGTGTTTTTGTGTGTCGCGACCTCAGTGAACTTGTCCTTCTCATTCAACTTCATAGAAAATAATAGAAGCAATCCCAACCATTGACTTAGAGGATGGAAGTATGGGTATAGCCAGCAAGTGCACCTTCTATACTGGGAAAAACAACCCTATAATGTGTTTTCACCTATGTAGAAGTTCAACAAGTTAGCACTAGTAGATTATATGCTTTGGGGAGAGTCTAGGGATGAGACCAATTGGCTATATCATCCTAGGGGGAGCACAATAGAAAGAAAGACCAATGCTCCTAAAGTTTTTAAAGACTTTGAACAAAACTTTCAAATCCACTAATGTAATTTGTGAGAAGCTGTCAAGTCAGTTGCTAGTATCAACTACTAGGTTTTCTTGTGGCATTGATGATCAGTTATGGAAACAATTGAGCATTTGTTCAAGGAATCCATATCAATGTATTTCATCCAATTTACATTCATACAGTGCTCTTGATCACTCCTCTTGATTGATTGACATTAATGGTAGTTTTTGGCTCTTGTCCAGCTTTCAGGAGGGATGTATCTCATTATGTATTCCTTCTCTAACCCTAACCCAAGGTGTTACAGTCCCAATTCACAATATATATAAGACTATAAGTGACTTTTCTAAAACTTATGACAACCATACTTGGTTGATATAAAATATGGTATAAAATATGAAACCTAGTATGAATATTAAGTTCTGGCAGCATAATAATTCTAGGTCGTCATGCATCTATATGGTCAATATTAAGCAGCTTTGACTAAACTACAAGCAAATCATATCTTAACTTCACATCACACCATAAATGCTCTAGCTCACCTTCAATGACATAGTTTGCAAGGGTGGCCTTGATCTACGAATACTAGCATTATCTGAATTCATCCATGTATCTTGACAAATTATTCCTCCAAATTTGTCACTTAAATAAATTTGTCAATGTGAGTAGTGAACTTACAATTCAAATAATAAGATTGAGTTACAGTCTAATGCTACTGGAAGTAACAACACAAATCTAAATAGGTTGAACAAATCAAATAAGAAAAATTTCATTCATTGGATAACAAGAGAGAATTATGACCTTTTATCTAAGTTTGAACTAATGTTTAGTGGCTGAAGATGCAATAATCAACATCCACACGTACCTAGAGTTATGCTAGGATGTTTACCCTTGATTCCCTTCCAACTTTTATCAGTCCAACACCAATACCTATCTAGCACAATGACTAACTCAGCTCTGTGTGCATTCAGTGGCTAATTTTAATGTGTTTTTGTGTGTCGCAACCTCAATGAACTTGTCCTTCTCATTTAGCTTCGTAGAAAATAATAACAACAGTCCCAACCATTGACTGAGAGGATGGAAGTATGGGTACATCTAGCTAGTGCACCTTCTATACTAGGAAAAAAATCCCTACAATTTGTTTTTACCTATGTAAAACATCAGCAAGTAAGGGAAGTGAGTTGCTCTCCACATTATCCTCTAACCTATTCATAGAAATACTTTGTACACACATAATCAGCCTCAACGTAGGTGTTAAGTGGATAACGTGGGTGTGTAAATGTATGCATAAGTCACCAGAGGCACCTATGCCCAACTACCTAACTAGTAAGGGCTCTTCAGTTACACCTCGCAGCAAATGCGTCATGTTTGTGCCATGGGTTTTCTATGTGATAGCCTAATATAATATGTAATGTCCGTGCAATCTATTTTATACCATTAGCCTTTAAGTACCGAGACTATATGTTTTCATTACAATAGGTTCTGGATGAACCTCTATCTGCAAGGGTCAGTTCCTGACTTATCCTATCTGAGTTGACAAGACACTCCTAATTGTCATCCACTAGTCCACCTCTTTAATTAACTCCAATGCCAAGACACAAGTATTGTGAATTTGTACCCTTACATAAATGGGTATATTGCAATCAATAAAATACCCAACAATCAATATATAGTAGAAACCTTGAAGAGAGAGATATTCCATAATCAATATAACAATCAACAATGTGTAATATAGATTGGGCATTGGGTACCCTCTCATGATGCAAAAGTTAGAAACTGAAATGCCCTATAGTTAAACCAATGTATGAAATAGGGCACATATCTTTCCTTTTTTAATAGGGATGTGTCCAAGTACTATTCTGACCTTGAGGCTCTTGAGTTTTAGGTCAACATTAAGGGAGTTGTATGTAGTCATTCTTGAGTTCACTTCTTTAACCCTGCCTAAAAACATGGCAATGTAATCTTGTAGCCTTTTTTAGATGTATAGGGAAAACCAAGACTGTAAGATACTTAATATTGTATGACCTTGGGTGGACAATGGGACCAAGCTCACTATTCTCCTCCCAATCACTGATAAACTACTAGTAATTTCATTGTCATCCCCTAGCATGTGGAGCCCATCCCATTGACTAGACCTCCAGATGTACTTGGGATTCCATAGGTTCCTTCCACACCTCCACCGTTCTACATTAAGGATGTTTAGTTTACAGGCATATTCTGGGATTCCAAAGGAGGTCTTACTCCACTCAGGAGTCATGAGGGCTCTAAAGGAGATCTTCCTCCACCCAGCTATCATGAGGGATTCCAGAGGAGGTCTTCCTCCACCAAGCAATCATGGAGGATTCTAGAGGATATCTTACTCCACCCAGTTATCATGAGGGATTCCAGAGGAGGTCTTCCTCTACCCAGCAATCATGAGGGATTAGAGAGGAGATCTTCCTCCACCCAACTATGACACAATTGGGCCTCTCCCTTGATAGCTTCATCTAAATAAATACCATCAAGGTTTCATCATCATTCTCATTTTCGAAAACCTACAATCATGATATTCCATAAAATTCCATCTCTCTCTGCAATGTTATTTAAAACACTTGGAAATCATCCCTAATGCCCCACATCTCATTATTGAGCCGTGGCTCCTACCACCTTATTCTATATATTCTTCTAAGAAATTATATGCTGGAACACTACTACAAAAGGGAAGCATATGTGTTAGAGTGGATTTGGATCATAAAGTCTAGGAATTTCAAATTTTGTTTTAGTTATCTCTATGCACAATCTAGTTTTTTTTAGTTATCATTTAGCTCAAGGGTAGATGTGAGATATGTTTATCAAAATCTAAATTCGAAGACTAATACAAATGTGTTTAAAATTTTATTTTAAGAAAAATTTTCAAATTTTGGGATGGGAATTCATACAATACATTCTTTTGCAAAAAATGTTTAGAACCAAATGTCATATGTCTTTCTTTCTTTTTTTCAGAGGAGAAAATCATAACTTATTTATACAAATAAATAAAATTTCATTTTGTAAATACACAAACAAAGTGTGTATTCATGCAATATCTACCATATTCATGTATTGGACACAAAAACAAACTAGCTCTCCCATTAAAAAAACATACATCTATACATCATTTGACCAGAGGGGTCCACACCAAAAAAAATACAAAGAGGAGTAGAGTTTACAAATCATGAGAATTATAATTTAAAATCAAAATATATTTCCGAAATTACTATAGCATCTTTATCAACAAAATCAACATCAACCTATAGAATATGAAGATAAAAAAACATAGACGAAAAAGAGCCTATAATTATGCTTGTTGAGGTTGTTCATGAAAGGACTATGAAAGAACCTATAGTGTTCACCATTTAAGACCTCCTCAATGTACCAAAGACCCCTTTCCAACTAAGTTACTTTCTTTAAAAGTTTTTCTACATCACTGTTTCACTTCCTCTCCCTCTAAATATGAGTGCACAAAAAATAAACATAAGAAAGCTTTATCCTTTTTAAATTCTCCAAAATTTGATTAAGTTGCAAGCAGTAACATTGTTGAATATCATTAACCCAATTTATAACTAGCAAGGAATCACTTAGCACTTAGAGTTGATCGCAATCCTTATCAAAACCAAAATCCATTAATGGGTGATGAGATAATAGCTCTTCCAAATATTTTTGACCCCTCCCAATCTCATATTGACTTTAAAATAGTGTTTATATGATAGCCTTTTGGTATCTATTTCTTTCTTGAGGTCTAGAAGGTTGTCTCTTAACAATGTAGGTTCTTGCTGCCATTTGTCCTCCCAAAAAAAAGCAAGATCACCCTCTCTAATTTCCTAGAAGCTGCTTTTATGAACTAATCCTCTATTCACCGAGGCCTTATTCCAGATGTGTGAGCCCTTTATACTGCCAGACATTCTTATTAGATCATTATCTTCCCAATTGTTGGCATTTTTTCTTTCCAGATTCTAGCCCACTTCGCCTTTGGGTCTGTCACCCAGCGCCACCATAATTTCACCCCTAAGACTTTACTTAGTATTTCCAGATCATCCAGTCCAAGACCCCCATGATTTTTAGGTTTGCATATCTTCTCCCAAGCTACCAAGGCCCATTTCTTTCTTTCCTCCCCTTTACCCGAAAGAAAGTCTCTTTGAATGGTTTTAAAAAGTTGTAAAACTCCTTTTCGAGCTGGAAGGGCTGATAACATGAAGACGGGGATTGATTGGAGAACATATTTTTTAAGCGCTAACCGACCATCCAGGTTTAAAAATCTAAAGGTCCATTTCCTGATTTTACCCTGCATCTTATTAATCACCAGCTCCCAAATGCCTTTGTGCAAAGGCTTATTAGTAAGAGGAAATCCCAAATATTTGGAGGGAAGGACATCCCTTTGAAACACTAGAATCTTGGAGATATTTTTCTAAATAGCTATATTGGTGTTAAAGAAAAAAAATCTTAGATTTGGAGAGATTAACTTCCATACCTGTAGCCATGGCAAAGTCAGAGAGGATATGTTTGTACACTACAACTTCTTTGACCATGGGGATTCCCTATAGCATGGTATCATCAAAATATTGTTGATGGGTCAAAGCCTAACCAGTCTCTGAGAGTTGGAGTCCTTTGATATTACCAAATTCTTTCGCATGCTTGATAGATCGACCTTGACCTTCCATCATGAGGATGAAGAGATAGGGAGAGAGTGGATCACCCTGCCTGAGGCCTCTAGAAGGAGTGAAAGTCTTTGAAGGAGAACCATTAACCAGAATTGAAAAGCTGGAAGAAATTACCAGGGCCATAACCCATCTAACCCAGTTATGATCCAACCCAAAAGCAATAAGGACCCTCCTTATATATGACCAATTCAGCTTATCATAAGCTTTGGCTATGTCCAATTTCATAATCATACCAACCTTCTTATTTCTTGTCAATGAGTGCACCACCTCATGCGCTTGAATGATGTTATTGAGAATTTGTCTACCTTCCACATAACCAGATTGCTCTACAGACACTAGAGTAGGAAGAAGTGGTTTGAGTCTGTTAGCAACAACCTTGGATATGATCTTGTAAACCACATTGCACAAGGCTATGGGTCTAAGCCTGTCTAGAGTCTGAGCATTGTCCTATTTGGGGATCAGGGAGATGAAGGAAGTATTGAGCACCTTCAAAATAGTTCTACTCAACCTGGAATCTTCCACTACTTTCAGAATATCTTGTTTCACTATATTCCAGCAAGCCTTAAAGAAATCCACATTGAAACCATCAATGACTAGTGCTTTACCATTCTGCATTTCTTTGATGACCTCACTAACCTCCTCTTCTATCACTCGCCTATTTAGATTGAAATTATCCTCTCTAGTAACCAGTCTAGGAATATGCCTGGTTAAATCTCTGATAAAATGCTCTCTATTTGAAATGGTTTCCTGTGCTATTCCACGAAAGTGTTGTACTAACACATTTTCTATATCTTCATGGGAGTTAAGAAGATGACCATCCTCATCCTTGATCGAAGAGATCCTATTATGAGATCTATTTGCAATGGTTGATCTATGGGAAAATCCAGTGTTACGCTCCCCTTCTTTCAGCCATTGAACTCTAGATTTTTGTCTCCAAAATATTTCCTCTTGTTTACATATATTCTCCCAGTCTTGATGGTATTTGGTGACTTGGTCATTTCTATCCTTATCAAAGCCCTCTAAGATAAGGGTTTGATTGAGTTCCCGCATTTTATCTTCAACGGCTTTTTTGGCTTCAAAAATGTTGCCAAATTCATTCTTGTTCCAATATTTAAGTCCTATCTTGATTTCTTTATTCTTTTGTGTAGTTGGAACATAATTGTACCCTGAATATGCAAATATTTTGTCCACCAATTTGTAATGTTACTGACGAAGTCGAGGTGTGTGAGCTAGATATTCTCAAATTTGAAAGGTTTGTTCTTGGGGGTACCAATGCCCTGAACATCAAGTTGAACAGGCCAATGATCCGAACCTCCAAAGGGGGAATTCTCGCTATCATTTCCTTGTTGCTAAGCATAAGGTCCTCTAAGATTACGAATCTCTCTAAGTTTGAGGATACTCGAGAATCTCCTCCTCTTTTATTGTTCCAAGTGAAGAGACCATTACTCATGTCAGTATGAACGAGCTTCATATTATCTATAAAAGTTTGAAAAGTTGTGGAGTCTCTACTTAATGTTTGGGTTCCGTCTTTTTTCTCTGAAAGTGATTTGATCATGTTGAAGTCCTCGCACAAGATCCATGGTACATTTACATGTCTATCTCTAAGCTCCATAAGAGAATCTAGAAACCTGAGTTTATCATCCATTCTTTGAGGGCCATCTACATTCGTCACCAGATAGGTCTCCCTATCTCCCACCGGCTGTATAACCACTCACACATAATTTCTAGATGCCGCAGCATCTATTATGCCAATCTTTTGGGCGTTCGAAAGAGTAAGTGTGCCCCCTGCTGAGTTATCTGCTTTGACTTCTAGAAACTCAAATATATTGAGCCATTTGTTGTGTATTTCTTTTATTTTCTAAATGGAACATTTTTTTTCCTAGATATATATCATATCCGGAGCTTCTTGTTTCATTCTATTACTAAGAATTATTTGTTTCCTTTTACTACATAGGCCTCTGATATTCCAAGATGTAAAATTCACTATTAAAGATTCGTAAAGGAGTAGCTGGTTAGATCTTTCATCTTACCTGAATCTATCATTAGCTTTCCACATTCCATCAATAACTCGTTCTACTTTTTCCTGCCTCTCTTCTTAGATGGGTTTCTAGGAGCTAATCCAAGAGTGATCTTCATAGTTTTCACACCTTTGTTTCCATGCCTTTCATTTTTTCCTTTCCTGTCCAATCCTTTGTCATGAGTTTTCCATAGGAATAGCTATTGTACTCTATTGAAATCTTTTGGTGGTAAATATTCTACCCCCCTCATGGTCCCTTGTTTCAAGAACCCTTCCAGATCTAAGTGTTCCCTATCAAGAATCTCCTGTAGTTCATGATCCTCTATTTCTATCTCACTCTGGGTCATTTCTTGGTCTATCTACGGTTCTACATCGCTCAGCATAGCCTCTTTCTGCTTGTCAATATGTTGTGTTTGTACTCTATCTTCTTCTTTCTCCTTCTCCATTGGACTTCCTTCCATTACCTGATATTCTTTTGTTGTTTCTTCTTCTTCTTCTTCGAGTACTTGGAACTTATTTAGATTATCCTGTTGCCCTTCTATCTGTTGTCGCTTTGGCCCCTTCTTGCCTCCTTTTCCTCTATGTACCACTTTGTGAAAACCTTCAGTGTCTTTCATTGTGGTCGCTTTACTTATGTTCTCTATTCTACTAAGAGAGTAGTCTCTAAATATGTGCCCATGCTCATGGCATCTTCGACATCTGAAAGGAATATGTTCATACTCTACTGTTTTCACCCATTTTTCATCAAAAACTTCCAAGATGACCTCATCTGGTAGAGCTCCAGAGAGATCCATCTCCACACATATTCATGAAAAGGAAGTGTACTTACCCCTTTTGGTGGCCTGAGAAGTTTTGACAAAACACCCTAATTTGTTTCCTATGGCAGATAATGATTCTGGTTTCCAGTAATCAATAGGTAGAGAGTAGAGTCTTACCCAGATTGGGACCAAAGTGAAAGTTTCTCGATCAGGGACAAAATTCATCATCCATGGTCGCATGTATGGGCCTACTGCTGCATAAAAGTAGGGCACTCCTTCAAACACTCTATCTTTGTCCTCAATATTTGTGAAGACCACAATGAAGAAACCCTTTGACCCAAGATGTAGGTCAATGCTTCCTTTTGGTTTCTAATGGTATTTGATCCATGTCTGTAAATCCTCTAGTGGGCCATAATCCCATGAATTTACAAATGATAGCATATGTCCCCATGTGTTCCCTCTGTGCTTGCGGAGGTGGGTCATTTAAAACTACTCTAGGTGTGACCTCAGCTTTGGGTTTACATGGTCCCTTATGTGCTTTGCTTTTCACTCCCTGTTCCTTGTCTTCTTCCTCATTTTCTTTATTGTTGTTATTCTCCATTGACTTATTAGATTCTTGCTCCTTCTCTGTGTTCCTTATCCCTTCTCCTGAAGGACCTTTGACACTTTCTAATGGTTTCTTGCCTTGGCTAGCTACTTCCTGCCTCAAGGAGGGAGTGGAGCTCCCCCCTTTAAACCCTTCCATGGATATATACACCTGTAGAAGCTTGAAAACCCTAGCTCTTCCCTCCGCCAGTCCATTCCCTCCACACCTTCATAAATTCATAAATTCTTAATTGTATACTATACTATTAATTAAAAATTATATTATTTAAATAATGCAGTTAAATTATATAATAACATGTAATTAAGGAGTGTTCTTGGACTCCAGTAACTACCCAAAATAACCCAAGCTTAATCACCAAGATTAGCTATCTAACAAATATCTTGTCAATAGCGAGAGTTGGAAGGACAGGAGAGAGCCATGGCTAGGGTTTCCGAAACTGTGACCTGCGTCAACACCGCCCTACGAATCAAGGATGGGAGCTACATGGGATCAAAAAGAACCCCACATAGGAAATCAGTAGAAGGGCAAGCTGCTCTTGACCCTCCGACAGTGCTATGGCTTGGTTTCAGAATAAGAAATGGGTTTTCTCTCACGGAATGTTTCTCCCTCAAGCCATGTGTGGCAAGGGTTCCCAAGGCAAAACCCTTCCACAAAATCAACTGAGCCATCATGGCAGAGTTTGGTTGCAACAGAGTAGGTCACAAGGGAGGGCTGAAGATGGCCATGATCAAGCTTAATTTCTAGGCAATCGAGATGTTGAAGGTTGCTAATAGTGACAACTCACTGATATTTTAACCCAGGATGGAAGGGGCTTGGACCCGTTGGGGCCAGCTTCTTTCACTTAGATCTGCCGATGAGTGATATGATATAGAAGCAAGGATAGGATTTGTCTCTATCAATCTGCCTACACAAAATCATGAGAATGGCGTCAACAAGGCAACCAAATTGACCTGCTTGGATTTGGCTACCTAGAAAAACACAGATCCGAATGAGCAGTCTTTATTTGGGGACGAAGGCACCGGCATCGCAGAAATTGAGAAACTAATCAAGGCTTTGGCAAATGGACGGAACACGCAGAGGATCAGAAGGCAGTCAGGGTAATGGCACCCCTACAACGACCAGACTCTACCACTGATCGAATTGTCATTCCCAAGCAAATTGAAGGAGAAGCCGTTAGACAAGATAGGGTAGCGCATACAGGATTGAGGACTGCGTGGCTTGCTAAATCGCCATCCTCTTTGGGACTGGCGTGTGTTAGCTAATCTGCGGTTCTCAGATAAAATAACAAAGGAGAGACCAACAGGCAAGTTAGGAATGTGCAGGATGGGTCGAGGGCAGTGAGACTTGATGTGCCCTTGTTCTCCCCGTACAAGCATGGGTTAATGACTGCAAAGAGAACGTGAGGTTCATGGTAGGGATTCTCCTTGCCAAAATAGTCATGAAAATCAATCTCGGCCAGCCTGAATAGGAGATAACAGGATATAGACCTTCCAAAATTTGTGGTTCTCTTAGGTAGGCAAAGAAAGCATATCAACAGATCGAGGCCTAGACAATGTGGATCCGCCAGGTATGGACGAAGATCTAATGCAAATTTTTATCAGATCAATAAGAGGCATACATTATTACATACAGATCAACAAGAGGTTGAGCATAAAGGATTTAAAAAAAGAGATCCAAATAAATCTGGGAATCCCAACAACATACCAAAATCTGATATATTCAAGCTACAGTCTGTAGGATAATCACACGCTTCATGACTATGGAGTTACCAAAGATTCAACCATCATACTGAATCTGAGACTAAGAGGTAGATGCAAGGGATCCAGCTCCAAAACCTTAGGCTCTTTCCGTGATGCAGTCAAACGAAAGGAACACATGAATAACAAACTAGCACCAACATCCAATCTACCAGGCCCCTACATTGTGGAACAGAAACCAAAAGCCCCAATTCTCACAGTGTCTCTACGGGAGGTATGTGATCTATACATAGATTTAGCCCAAAAGTCTGTTATTTATAGATTTAATGGTTTCTGGCCAAAGTCTGACGCATTGCATCAATGGATCTTCTTCACATGGTCAACAAACTCTAAAATTTATTTATGCCAAAAATGGTTCTTCATAGTCATATTCAACACCAAACAAGATCGAGATAACATCATCAATCAGGGGCCTTGGTTTTGGGGTAATGTTGGTCTCTTCATCACCCCCTGGTTTCCGAGATTCGATGCTAATACCATGGTAGTTTCAACAATGCCAGTTTGGGTAAGACTTCATAACCTCCCTCTAAATTTCTAGCATCAGAAAGTTCTAATAGCCATTGGGAACTCCTTGGGGAAGTTTCTAATATCAGATGATGATAGGATTACCCGGGGAATCTTCACATATGCCAGAATATGTGTAACAGTGGACCTGAGTCAAGCACTACTAGATCACATCACATTGAATTTTAATAATTCACTGTAGACACAACCGCTTGATTATGAGAGCACAAAATTCAGATGCCGCAGATGTTTCCAAACAAGGCACCTCCAATACGCTTGTCCACTGGCTAGGAAGGAGCCTAAAGGAAATAAAAAACATTCGAAAAAACCCAAAGGTTGGCAGCATAATGAACTGCTAGAAGAAGAGGAATTGAAGACAGAACCTACAGGTGAGCAAATGGGATAGGAAAACTTACATGAAGAAAAGACCCCGGGGACTAACTTGGGACATGAACAACAATAAGAATCTCATCTGGAAATAAGTGGAATCAAACAATCTCATGGCTCAGAAGGATCAGAATCAGATAAAGAACAACCAACGAATACAATGGAAAACCAGCTTGCCATTATTGATACCACTCCCAACACTGGAGGTTGGCGAAGAGTGGAGAAGAAAAAGGGAAGGAAAGCATAGGCCATCTGGATCATTTATTTCTTTTCTTCTTGTTTTCCTACTTTCAGGAACAACTTTTTCACGTTTTTCTTTGACAGGATAGTATATCCTACATCGTGTGGGCTCTATGATCTGCGCATCATATAGCAAAATGAATGCTTAATGCATATACTATGTAACTTTTTATTTCCGTTAATAAAAAGTTCAATTTTTTCTTTGGAAAAAAAATAACATGTAATTAATATAGTATATAAAAATAATATAATATAATATGTAAGTAATTACCTTTACTTCAAGCAATTCCACCTCAACCATTCGAGATGATGGCATCCCCTAAAATCTGATTGCTTCTCATAAAGTGAATTTTGATTGTAGAACTTCCTTAGGATACTCATTTTAGACCCGAAGATTCCCCTAATACACTCAATAACTAACAATTGCTCTGGTTATTAGATGAATTTATGGTAAAACGATTCACTCTAACAACAAGAACATCTATCATTTTGTAAGCCTATTCCAAACCCAAACATAAAATCCTTTTGTAATTCAAAACTTTTCCTATAGGAAGAAATTTAGGGTTCCTAAAAAATTACCACAATAACAAGAAATATTTTTTTATGAAGGTCTTCAAACTAATCTTCAGTTTTTTTGGCTAAATGTTTGGTTTTCCATCAAAATAAGGAAAATACAATCAAGACCACAAGAATTCTACAATCATTATTCATACAAAGTTATTGTTGGAAAGAGGCATTGATGGATTTTATTACATGTCTACCAAAGCCTAAAGGAGGGAATAATATCATGGTGATGGTATATCAACTCGCAATGTATGCCCATCTCCCTCTGTATCTCTCATTCTCTCTCTCTCCATTTTAACAAAAGTGTAATAGCTATAGGATATCTAGAAACAATTCAAAATCTACGTGGAATATCAAAGATTATTGTAAGTGATAGAGATCAAATTTTTACTAGTGAGTTTGGACTAAATCATTTTCTTTTTTGGTTAATAAATTATCTCACAACTCCTATTATCAGCCTCAATCCATTGGAAAGTTAATATTGTGAGCAATTGTATAAAAGGACATATATGTTTCTTTTCATTTTGTAAAAGGACATAATGGGTCAAGTGGTTTCATTTCATATTTTTGGACTAATCATTGTCTACTTTGGTGAATAAATTATCTCACAAATCCTATTATCAGCCTCAATCCATTGAACAATTAATATTGTGAGAAATTGTCTAAAACTCTAAATTTGTTTATATTCATTTGGTAAAAGGTCATAATGGGTCAAGTGGTTTCATTTCACATAATTATGATACAACACATTCTTCCCTACTTCATAAAAAATTGTCCCCATTTATAGTACTCTATGGTTATCATCCTTCATCCATCACACCAAACTTGATAGGAAAAGTGAAAGTTAAAGCAATAAATCACGACATAGAGCACCAAGAGGAGATTCTCCAAGTATTAAAGGGAAATTTGGTTATGAAGTGAAATGGAATGAAAGAACTAGTAAATCAAAATTGTAGTGAAATAGAATTTGATGTGAGGGTTGGATATTTTTAAGGCTATAACTATACAAACAGATGTCCTTCAAGAAACAAAATAATGATATAAATTGTGACCCACTTACTATGATCATTAAAAGGTGTTATAAAGGATTGAAAGTATGGCTTACAAATTGGAATTTTCTCCATCTTCATGTGTCCATATATTCTTCCATGTTTCTTGCTTAATAAGGTAATACATGACAAAATCGTAGTTAATAATATTTCACCTAAGATTAATGAAGAAATAAAAGAATACTAGAAATGTAAACAATCATTAAAACATGGTTTACATAACTATATAATCAAGAAATTGTTGACTATATCATCAAGTGGAAAAAACTACTAGTAGAAGAGGTGACATAGGAAAATGATTACTTCATGTAAAAATGTCCACATCTAATCAATTATTGAGGGAAACACATGTTTGAAAGGGAGAGGTATGTTAAGCACTACATATTGAGTTATTGAATTTTTGTAGTTATATTAGATTTTTCCTTATTGGTTAACTAAGCCTTAATGATTTGCTAAACCCTTTAAATATTATCACACCATAGTCTAACATATATACCGAGGAAACCAAATTTTAGATATCATCTCATATTATGCATTTATTATATTGTGAAAAGAGATTTCTTCTCAAATAGGCTTCTCATTCATTCTTATATTTCATGGTCAATGCATAAAGTCCTTTTGTTATATCCCTTTATTTACCCATGTCCACATTAAGGATAATGCAATGCACCTAGTGGTTATAGTGATAGTGGATGGCATGGTGCACCTAGTAGTTACAATGGTAATGGATGAAATTTACACCAAAGCAAGTATGAGCACATCTGAGTTGAAAATTACACACACAAAAATAGACATTTGCATATAATTTAAATCATAAAAAAATATTGGATTTTTAACATTAAAAAATCATATTAAAAGGAAATATCATACACCATTCTGATACAATATCCCCAAGTCTGAGTACACCAAACTTATCAAGATACCTAGACATGGTTCCTAATCAAAATAATTATTATGGTTACAACATTCCTAAAGTAAATTTAGGAATATTATTAAAATATTATAATACGTTATTTCCTAAACTATAAAGAAAAGGTAAAGGGAGGGGAATGAAACACATTCATCCCTCTTTTTCCTCAGAGACAATGAGGGAATGATTGTGGTCCTAGTTCTAGGGAGAACCAAACACCTCTAGCTACTGCAACCTAACGACTTTAGGTATGTCATGGTTCAAGTGTTCTTCTTCTTGGGCTACCTTCGTGAAGGCTAGATCTCTGGAGGAAGAAACGTATGGATGGTTCTCCGTGTATTCCTGGAGGGTACACATTGGTGCCATTTTTGGGTAAAAGGAATTGGAGGAATTTGGAGGCAGTCTTGAGTATTTTGATGCAGTTTCATGTCGGAATGTCACAAAAGAATCAGAAATGTTACAGGAGGATCAACACGTAGAATTTTAATATAAGGAAAGCACATGCAGAATTGATTGGCTTTTGAGGCAGTCGAGATAAAGTGGTTAAGTTTGACTGAATATTTTGGACTAATTTTTATCGAGTAGATAATATTACTTGTAATTTACCTACACATGGTAATGCCCATGGTAAATGGGGTTGGATTAGGTCTACATACCTATCTATAAATAGGTGGAATCCAAGAGGATTTGAGTTGGATAATTTTTGGGTTATGATTGTAGGAGAAATGTTCTAAGCATGATTTTTATTGTAATGTTGTAATGGTGTTTTGGAGAAGCTGGCAAGCCCAACTAGGGTAAAGAAGTAATGCTGTAATATTTTACTCAATTGAACTAAGAAATATCATGGTATGTTCCTTGATGTGCCTCAACACATCGTTGTATTGAACAATAAAAACATGATACAAATTCCCATCATATTTAGGAGCTTCATATATCTATTTTTCATCTCTAGTGACAAATGGTTCTTCACCATTAACAAACAATTAAGGGGTGGAATGGAATACATCCACTAGTACAAAATGGCTAATTAGTTACTAAAAAATGACTAAAATTTGCATATAAATGACCATTTTTCAGTCGGTGACCAAAAGTAGCTAATTTACAGTATCTTATAATGCGACCAACTTTTAGTCGTTCTTAGCTTAGGCATTAATTGGTTGTCTCAATTTTATCATCTAGTAGTATATTTAGTCATTAATTTGGTCTTTAATTGAGTCATTGATTTAGTCATTAATTGCCAAAATTAATGACCAAATATACAACAAAATATATTACTATATGATTACCTTAGAAAACCAATTAATGACCAAAGAAATATGACTAAAATGTTTGGCGTGTTATAAAATACTGTAAATTGGCTACTAATAGTGATATATATGAAAATTTTAGTCATCATTTGAATCCAATTAATGACCAAAGAAATATGACTAATTTTTTGTTGTGTTATAAGATACTGTAAATTAACTAGTAATAGTCATATATATGCAAAATTTAGTCATCACTTAAAACTAGTTAGTGACCAAAGAAATATTACTAAATTTCGGCTGTATTATAAGATACTGCAAATTAGCGACTAATAGTCATATATATGAGAAATTTAGTCATCATTTGTAATCACAAATTTATCATTTTCATTAGTCATTTATTTTTTCTTGGTAGTTTCATATTCATTATATAAACAACTAATTTAATGGTTTATATTGATTTCATTTAGTTTCATTAATAATCATTATAAACGACTAATTAGTCGTATATTCATTTTAATTATGTTTATCATTATTCAGTATAAACTAATAATTTAGTAATTTTAGATTGATTTTATGTGTTCATTATTAATCAACATAAATTAATTAATATGATTGCGACTAAATTAAAAAAAAATGGCATACACTGTCATACAAAGTTACATATGTTAATTACAATACTAAACAATATCAAGTGTAACCATAAATAATTCCAACCAAAAAAATTATATTATATGAAATGTCAAGCATTACAATATGAGTTTCCCACTTAATATTGGTTGGACTACAATTTACACATGAAATATTGTTTCATCACTTCAAAACATTATCATTGTATTGCCAAGGCATTGCACGTGAATTCACCAACTCTGAATAGTTGACCATCAGTCTCTGTGTGTGTCTTATGCAGGATATTGGCTCTAAGTGTATCACTAGCCTGATTCTATTCTCTCTCTTTTTGCATTTGTCACTACAACTTTATCTTGAAATGACTATAACTCTGTAATTTCGGTTCTTCCAGTTCTGAAATTGTGACTTGCAATAGCCCGCTGCGTCCTATTTCCAATGCCACTAGTCTGATCAAATTTAGATTCTCCATGAAAGAGTTATGAACCTCCCAAGATGACCTGATTATATACCTTTTCAGAAGATCGAACTTGTATGAAGTGCCACCTGTCACTGTGTTAACCTTAGGATCTAAAAAATATACACAAGAAACTACAGTCTGTTCTCCTTTTGTAACTTCTTACAAAATTTCAATTTGATGCTCAAAACAAAAGTTATGATGATTTTCCCCAGGTCACCTATTTGGAATGTAATTTAGGAGTCTCCAAAAAGACCAACTTCCTCAGATCATATCTCCACAAATATAGCACAAAAAGCTCTAAAATTTGGAACAGAGTTTCGGTGCAATTTTGTCTTAAATGGGTTTTTTCTGTTCACTTCTGAAACATTGCAGAAAAAATTATAGTGAAAATGTGAGGATGACCAATTTGGAGCAATGAAACCATAGAATCCAAAGCTCTGATACCAAATGTTATGAAACCAACGCACAAAAAGATAGAAAAGATAGATCAACGCCTTAGAATTCAGCCTCCTCGAGGGGGAAACCTCCTTTACATTACACAAATGAACAATTCTTGGATGATACAAATGACAAGAACTCTTTTCTATATATAGGAGTCTAAGGGGTCATAATATAATCAGAGCTGACATAACAATAATAATGTAAGGGCACAATAATAACAATAGTGGGCTTCTATGGGGCACAATAGTAATAATATGGGGATAAATGGGTACAAAAATATAATAAGGGGGTTGTAATAATAATAATAACGGGTTACACTAGTAGTATAGGGGCCTACGTAACGAGCTAGTAAAGTGCTTGCTCCTCCGCCAGCTTTTCAACACAATTACAAAAATGTAAAGTGGGTGTTTGATGTTTGTCCACTGAGAGAGAACTGGGTTTAAAAAATGGAAGGTTGGAACCTGTGTATGGAGCAAGTAAAATGCTTACTCCCCCACCTTTTTTCTAGCATAATTGCTAGGAATTTAAGGTAGAAATAAACATTTGATTTTTTGCATGAATGACTAAGAAGAAAAGACGAGAAAACAATACAATCCCACACCCCAAACTTGAAAAATATAAGGGACCGATGATCCTTGGACGATCAAATTTTATCAACGACATCTTAAGAAAAGATAAATCTAGGCTATCAGTAGGTCCCCAAACCATTCCTTCTAGACATCCGAATGTCTCCCTTTGGACCACAGGCTCACCATATATAGCCTACGCTGAGGTCTACAGTAAAACTGAAGGGACTAAAAAGAGTTTTGAAGATATTGAAAATTCGCGATCAATTCCCTCACAAGAAGGGAATTCTTGCAACGTCTGTGAAGGAGAAGGAGAAACATGGGAATCCGAGGTTAAACTAGTAGAACCAAGATCTCCTAAAGTAGTAATTGAGCAAAGGACACCAAGTATCCCAGATCAAGGGAGTGTTGTTAGGATCATTCCCGCCTCTTCTAGACATCCTAGGGACAACTCTCTAGCTCTAGAGATCCCACAAGGATACTGAAATATCTTTGATCCAATGGCTAATAATCCACAAACACCCCAGAACTCTACATTATAGTATCCTATTGTTGACATAGTTGTCAACGCCCTGATGAAAGCTATCCCTCTAGAAAATATTCCCACCTTTCATGGAATCACTTCAGAAGTTCTGAATGCGTTCCTATTTGAATTATACGTCCTATGTCGAGGTTATGATTACACCACCGAACCCGAGAAACTGAAGTTGTTTCCCTCCACTTTAAAGCGAGCAACACTTCATTGATTTACTGGACTGGGTGGAGGCACCATCAATGATTGGGACCAAATGAAAATTGCCTTCCTTAAAAAATATCAAGATTATTGAAAATCTAGAGAACTAAAAGATGAGATATTCCAAATGGTAGCAAGGCCTAGAGAAACTTTGGAAGACTATGTGGAGCGTTTCCAATATAACCTCCAAAGGTCTCCCTACGCAAATCTGCCTGATAATGTTCTAAAATCCATGATGATTAACAGGATGAACGACCAATGGATAGAGACACTAAATATCATGGGTAAAGGTGATATCTATGAAGAAGACTATGCTAACATTATTGATTTGTGTATTAGGTGCTCGAGGGGCAGTACAAGGCTGAAACCAGCTGAACGCGATGCAATCACCAGGGACAACAAATTCTCTAGCGGAAGCATTACTCATACTGAAATGGAAAACCTACTGGAAGATTTCAAAATGTATATCCTGGGAACCTTGGAAACACAATTAGATATCATGCAAGCCAAGCAGAAGCAGGTCGAAGCAACATAGAACCTAGTTATTTTTTTCCCTCAATGTAGCAAGAAACATAGTCATAAAGAATGCCTAATGGATATGGTATAGACCTGTGCCATATGCACTAAATAACATGCCACAGAAAATTTCCCATCACTCCCAGGATTAAAAGCGGTCTTCGAGGAGGCAAAGGAAGAAGCGGAACCAATCACCTATTAAACCAGTGTCGCAAAAAAGAAGTATGCCTACCGACCCATCTTAACTCTTTCAGCCTTCACAATATAATTCACAATGATACATAGGAGCTACATGGTAGAACCAACCAGCTTTTCCTAATTGGTCACCACAAGCATTTTCTATGCCACCTTGGTCCAATCAGTCAAATCCAAACAATAGTTGGCCAAATTCCTCTTACTTTCCATCATCTTGGCAGAATAATCCATATCCATCTCAATGGTCCCCCTCCACTTCACAAAACCAAAACTGACAATCAAGCTAGCAAATACCTACGAACCAACTAGTAGGGACAGTCCCCCTACCTCAACCTACACTACTAGCACCTTACACGTTGCAGCAGAATCGTCAACCCAATCTACGTCTAAAACTCCCGACCCAACCCAACCCAAATCCTAATAACACATCAGTCCAGTAGGTACAAATTATTGAAGGTTTGGATCCGAAAATCGAGTTGAGAGAATCTAATGAAATCAAATTGAGGTCTGGACGAATAATCGCGCTAGAGGATGATAAAAATATGCAATTGGAAGAACCATTACCTGTAGAACAAACACCTCAAAGGGAGAATACAATCAAGAATAAAAGCCACAAATAGAATATTACCTCTTCTCTGCCATTCCCAGAAAGATTGATTATACCTTGACCAATTGAATATCCCAACTTTTATCTCCCTGGAGAATTAAAAAATATTTGTGTAAAAATACCCCTCCTCCAAGCTATTCAAGACATTCCAATCTATGAAAAAACCATTAAGGAATTGTGTATCAAAAAGCCTATGAGGAAAATAAAGGTAACACCAACTGTCCACGTAGTCAGAACTTTGTCTGATTTATTATTAGGCAGAGAGATACCAGTGAAATATGAAGACCTAGGAAACCTATTGTCATAGTACAAATAAATGGATGCTCCTTTCCCAATGCGTTAGTCAATCTAGGGGCAACCATTAATATTCTCTCAACAACAACATGTCAGAGACTTGGAATCACAACCTTAGATCCAACTACGACCTTGCTGGAACTTGCTGACCATTCAGTTACTAAACTAGAAGGGACATTTCAGGATGCAATGGTGTCTGTAGATTCTTGGGAGTACCCAGCAAATTTCTTGATTATTAATCCTAGAAACCAGCTATATGGACATCCTCTAATATTAGGAAGACCTTAGCTAGCGACCACAGATGCTTATATAAGCTGTCAAACAAGCAGTATGACTATAGTCGGAGGAAATGAGGTGAAGAACCTAGCTTTATACCATCCATCTCAGCCAAGCCTAACCATAATAAAAACTAGGAAGAAACCTGTAACATATTTAATAGAAAATATTTGATCACCACTAACTGCAACATATGCTCTTGAATTTAAGAACAAAACAAAAGATGATATTATTAACACTTACATTAATCACCCAGCTGTCGTCTCTAATCTAAAATGTCACATGATTGAAGCAGTCCTTGATAATGAGATTGAAGAAGATCCTTTAAAATATATCAACTACCAAACAATACCAACAATAATTGTCTATAACAGCAAATCTATTGAAATTGACCCAGGGAAAGTCCTTAACATTAACAGAAACATGAGTGATGACTAGTAGCAGAAGCTTATTCAAATCCTTAGAAAATATAAAGGGGCTTTCACTTGGGATTACCCATATATGAAAGGGATTGACCCCCAATTATATATGCACCACATCTACACTGAAAAGATGTGAGACCCATTCGACAACCTCAGCGAAGATTAAACCCTCACCTAATGGATGTTGTTAAAGACGAACTATAGAAACTGTTAGATGTAAATTTCATCTATCCTATATTTGATGTTAAATAGGTTTCTCCATTAGTTGTGGTTCCTAAAAAGAATGGGAAATGGCATATATGTGTCAATTACAAAGAGCTTAACAAAGAAACGCAAAAATATCATTTTCCCCTTCCGTTTATTGACCAGGTTCTAGACACATTGGTAGGTAAAAAATTCTTCTCTTTCCTGGACGGCTTCAGTGGCTACAACCAAATCCAAATTTCCCCTAAAGACCAAGATAAGAATACCTTCACCTGCCCATAGGGGACATTTTCTTACAGGGTATTACCTTTCGGACTATGCAATGCACCTACTACATTCTAGAGAGCCATACTAAGTATTTTTGTTGACTTGATAATGAGGGATTAAAGGTGTACATGGATGATTTTACACCCTATGGAGATGACTTCGAGTAGGAATTACAGACACTGGAGAAAGACCTGGAAAGATGAATTGCTACTAGGCTCTTCTTAAGCCACGAGAAATGCCAAATGATGATGACAGAAGGCCTAATCCTAGGTTATTACTTCTCAGCAGCTGGAATTCAGGTAGATCCAGCAAAAATTTAGGTAATCCTCTTACTAGCTACCCCCTGCACTCAAACAGAGGTACTTATTTTTTTTTGAATTTTCTAGATATTATCGGAGATTTATAAAAAACTTCTCCCAAATTACTGCACCATTATATGCTTTGATAGGAAATATCGATTTTATATGGATTGATAAATGTGACATTGCCTTTGCAGAATTAAAATGGCTAGTATCAACAACCCTAGTACTACGGGGCCCAAACTGGGATTTACCATTCCAAATTTCATCCGATGCATCAGATATGGCCATTAGAGCAGTTCTTGGCCAAGAAGAAGACAAGAAACCCTATGCGATATACTACATCAATGAAAACTTAACTCCTGCTGAGTTGAATTACACAGTGACTGAGAAAGAGTTTCTAGTTGTAATCTATGATATTAACAATTTTAGACACTATATAATAGGATACCCTTTGGTCCTATATACTTATCACTCTGCTATCAAATATTTAGCTAATAAAGCTATTACGAACAGAAGAGTGACACGATGGTTAATCCTTTTGGAGGAATTTGACATAATGATCAAGGATCGACGAGGAAAGGAAAATCTAGTGGCAGACATCCTCTCACATGTGCCAAGAATAGACGACACAGTGGCGGTAGAAGACAAGTTCCCTAATGAGCACATGTTTGATGTGATCATGAAAGAACCATGGTATGTAGATGTACCGAATTACTTAGGAGTGGGAAAACTACCCAAACACCTGACGCCCAGAGAAAGAAAATTAATAGTGCAGTGTAGCACTCATTCTCTTGGATTAGAGGTTACCTCTTTCATATAGGAGCCGATATGCATATCCATAGGTGTATTAGGGAAGACGAAATCTACGATATCCTAAAAGCCTACCACGATGGACCTTGCAGTGGAAAGTTTGTAAACCACATGAATGGACATAAAATATTATAGATGGGCTATTATTGGCCCACGATTTTTAAGGACACCAACAAATTTGTCCAAGCATGCAATAGTTTCCAAATAATGGACCACCCTGGCCAATCTAACGAGATGCCCCTACATCCATAGTTAGTCATCGAACCTTTTGAATGTTGGGAATTAGATTTCGTTGGCCCAATAAATCCATCATCTAATCAAAAGTCATATATACTAGTTGCAAGTCGATAAGATTGCTGCTACACTAAAAAATCATCACATTTTTCATAGAACCGCATCTCCATATCACCCGCAGGCAAATGGCCAGGTAGAAAATACCAACAAACTAATTGAAGCCATTCTAACAAAGAAAGTCGCCTCGCGTAGATGTGACTGGGCTACCCGATTGCTAGAAGCCCTATGGGCATATCACATGACTTGGAGGAATACCACAGGATACTCCCCATATCAACTGGTGTTTGGTAAGGAACCTATCTTCCCCATAGAATTTGAAGTTCAGACATTGAGGATAGCCTAAGAAGTAGGGTTGGATTTGAATGAAGCATAGATTAATAGATTACAGCAAATAAATGAATTGGATGAAATTCAGCTATCGTCTCTTCAGCATACTGCACTTATTCAACAACAAAGAGAAAAATGGCATGACGCCCTCATCAAGAAAAGGATATTCCTTGAAGGCGACTGGGCACTTTTGTACTATTCCAGGTTCCAGGATTTCCTACGTAAACTCCAGACTAGATGGTTAGGTTCCTAAGAGATAAAAGAGGTGCACGATAATGGTACCCTTACATTAGCCACCATTGATGGGTTTGGCTACTCTTTTAAATCAAATGGGCATCGGGTATGCCTATACCACAAACCGCTTACAAGGTAATCCTTTTGCCAACAGATACATAAAGATTCTACGATACAAATTCTCGCTGCAGACGACAACTCTTCGACAACACCTGTCCCGTAAAGAATTTATTTTTGAAACTTGTACATATAATTGTTTTTCTATTTTTTCTATTCAATTGCATTTTCTTAGAACAGTAGAGATGATTGTTCATCACTTTTTTTCCTTGTTTTCCTTTGTTGTTCTCAAGGAAAATTTTAAGAACCCCCCTAAATTTATAAATATATTAAATGGGTGAATCTCCATGGTATATAGGAAAAATGGAAGGCGATTTTATCAATAATATAATATGTATATATAATTTTTTGGCAAATCTCTCACCAGGGATGGCGAATATTTTACTCAATTATAAAATCTTGTAAGATCTTGGCGAGTCTTTCACTAAATAATAAAACTTTGTAAAGTCCTAGTGAATCTTAGCAAAGGCTACATGCTGGTTTAATTCCCCCATTTAAATAGGCTACATTCCAGGTGAATACCATGGGTCAATACCATGTGCCATTTTTATTTTTATTAATTCTAATATTAGGTTTAATAATGGTTTTTTGCATGGTATTAATAACAATCTAGTCCATGGTATTTGTCCCATAGTATTTTGGCCATAAGTTTCACCTAAATATAACCCATGTTTTGAGTGTTCGTAAATATAAGGTGACTTATGGAGTAAATATAAAAAAATGTTTTATTTGTTTACCATACCTCTCGTTTATTTATATTTTTATTAATTTACCATACCTATTTTACAAATATGGTATTTGGCCCATAGGATTCACTTAAATAAAACCTCTTTCTTGAACCTTCATAAATAGAACGAGGGTTATGGACTAAATATAAAAAGAGGTTTTATTTATTTACGATACGTCTAGTTTATTTATATTTTTATTTATTTACCATACCGTTTGAGTAAGTATAAAAAGACATTTTATTTATTTACCATACCTCCACTTTACTTATATTTTTATTTGTTTACACCGTTACATGTATATAAGGTGACTTATGGAGTAAATATAAAAATGTTTTATTTATTTATCATACCTCTCATTTATTTATATTTTTATTAATTTACCATACCTCTTTTATAAATATGGTATTTGGCCCATAGGATTCACTTAAATAAAACCTATTCTTGAAAATGGGCGAATGGAAAGTTGTAAGTCCTAATTTCAAGGGCTAAATTTACCTTTTTTACCCTCTCCCTTAAAATAAGGTGGGCTATTTGAGGTGATTTGTAAAAATGTACTATGATACAAAATATTCGCCCAGTAAAAATTTAAAACCCCTTAATTTCGCCAAAGGGCGAACATTCGCCCCTAAAATTATCCTTGGTTGTTCTGTACAGGGAACAACTATTGTTCCTTATAGGGAACAACACCTTTCAAGTATGTTTTTCTTTGTTGTTCCCTACAGGGAACAACTGTTATTCCCTATAGGGAACATCACTTTTTGCATGTATTTTTCTTCATTGTTCCCTCTAGGGAACAACTTTTGTTCTCTACAGGGAACAACACTTTTCGCGTATGTTTTTTTTTGTTGTTCTCTATAGGGAACGGTTGCTGTCCCCTATAGGGAAAAACACTTTTTGTGTGTGTTTTTCTTTGTTGTTCCCTACGGGGAACGGTTGTTGTTCCCTATAGGGAACAAAACGTTTCGCGTGTATTTTTTTTATTGTTCCCTACAGGGAATAGTTGTTGTTCCCTATAGGGAAGAACACATTTTCATGTGTTTTCTTTTGCTTTTCCCTTCAGGGAACAACGCCTTGTGAGTATTATTTAGAACATCCTTTCTTCCCCTTGCATGATCATTAATAGCCCATCCCAATTCACTCTTTATGATCCTCTTTATGGCATAAAATTACAATACATATCTAAGGACAACAAGAATGGAGTCTATTGAAGGAGGCAAATATCTTGAATATTATCATCTTTAACAAGATTGCTTTGTGATGATCAAAAAAGAAAGGACACAATTATCTATATCACTTCACTATCCTCATTTCTGCTATAAATGAAACTGATTAATTATCTTTACCATGTTAGTTCTCCCCCGTCTCATATAATTCTCTCTGTTTATTATCAATAAGATTATGAGTATATTTTTTCTATTGATATGTTCAAACTTCTTCTGCCATCCCTACTCTTAATGAGTACTGAGCCACCTTCTATATATAAAATGGGGAGTGTTCAAATATATATATATATATATATATATATATATATATATATATATATATATATATATATTCACTAACAATTTTATGTTTTTTTTTTCCACAGATGGAGGATAGGGCGTCTCATTAAAAGCTAGCCTACCATGATCATAAGGAACGAGAGAAGTGGCATTCCCACTATGGCCACCACACTAGGGATATGATCCAATAGATGCTTCAAGAAACAAATTCCTTGGAACATGAGGTCTCATCAAGAGTCAGCCTTACCACTTTCGCTACTTCCTAGCGAATGGCAATGTGTTCATCTGGTTACCATGCCAGCACATTGGTCTCTACTATGGACATCATAATGTACTTCCCCAATTATACATAAAGGACCATGGCTCCCTAGGGTTAGAAAGCAACTCTGTCGAGGCTATAGATGCCTGCAGGAAATAGAATCTTTGCTTATTGTATTGGAGTTTTATTTTCTACATCAATAATTATTACAATTCCCTCTTCTTATTTTTCTATTTTTTTTCTACGGAGAGATTATTTCCCTAACTTACCTTGAACCTTTATGCATAAGTTAATCTTTTAAAATCAATCACAACATTTTCAAGTGGAATAACAGTGGTAATATATCATCTCCTACGTATGCTATCCTTTTTATTTATCGCATCACCTCATGGCATCTTTTCACTTATTAATAATTCTCGTTACACACCTTATTTTCATTACTCCAATATCCTTTTATGATCCTTTAATTAATATACATACCCTGCCGCTTTTATTACCCAATACATCACCCCTGTACTTCGCTGCTAGCACGTCATCTTTTCGTCCATTTGATCATACGCGACCTATCATTTCAAGAGGAGGTGAGGACCTCCACTATACTCATGGATGTGCTGTCATCTTTTCATTTGATTTTGTAGAATAATACGACATCCCATAATCACAGAGCATGTGGTATTATAACAATCCTCAATTTAATGGTATTTATGTTTATAAAACATCACCTGATAGATCCATTACAACCATTTTTTGTTCCATCTCTCAGCTCTGTTCGTTTTTGTGCTTTCTCAACTTCACTAATCCTTTGCAGAAGAGGGAAGAAATCAAGCATCATGGGAGGAAAAATAGTGCACTGAGAACCTTTAACACTGGTTGTCTCTAATGAAGCCAAGGAAATTCTAGCTCGCGCAAGATGGACAACATATTTTACAAAATTTCAACCCCCCAGCGAGGAAATTTCCATTGAATTTTCACACCATCTATAGAATGGACAATCATTGGTGAGAGGTGGAAAAATCACTATAATAGATTCTCTAATAGCATAAGTGTCTGGGTTTCCAGGAGAAGGACCAGTATGGGCTGATGAGAGATTAAGTCTGCATGACGCTATGAAGATTTTTAGGGACAAAGGACAAGAGCTAATCAAGGAGGGTAAAGGCATTTGGCCATCTTCTCTCAGAGAGCCGTGGGGAGAATTGGCACGAATTTTCCAAAACTGTATTCCCTGCAATGGGTGTAGAGATGTGGTAAGGCTGCGATAACTCAAACTTTTAGCAGGTTTAAAACAAAAATGCTATGTTAATTTTCCTTCACTGTTGAATTCGTTATTGCATGACATTGCCAAGAGGTTGAGATGGTCTTAACATCCAGAAACAATAGTTAGCCACCATTATCTAATCAGGTTAATAGTTAGTCACAACCTTTCCCAACAACAATCAATCTGGTATGATCTCATATCAGCCCTCGAAAGAGGTGAAAACGTGCCAGCACCTAACCCTGTTCCAAAAATAAAAAGGACTACCCTTTCAGGAAGAAAATCTCACAAACGCAGATGATCAACAAGGTTGAATTTAGACCAAGGAACATCTGAAAATCCTCAAGGCAGCACTATTCAATCCATAGAATTATCTAGCCTGGTAAATGTACAAGATTTGCAACAAAAGTTAAGAGGACAAGATAACCTTGAACCAGAACCCGAGGAAGGAGCAAGGCATCGTGAAAATGAATGAAAAATGAAGTGGGGCCTCCTCCAACACCAAATATGAGTTCTCAAGATGATATTTTGCATTATTTCGAGGCAGGGATGGCCCAGGTCCTGGCCAACATGAACGTCTACATGTAGCCTGAAGAACTGCTTAACATAACTTAGGAGAAACCCAATCTCTAGGGAATTGTGTCTATACCAGAATTCTATCTTCCTCAAAAGATATAAACCGCGAAGCGGAAACAGATACAGAGGCTCTTCAGGAATTAGAGAACCAATCTAGTGACATCCTCCCAGTGGAAAACAGTCATGCAGGTCTAGACACAGAAAACATAGGCCAAGAAGAGGAAGCAGAGACAAAGGTTATTTGGGAGTCTGATAATCAATCAAGAGACACAGTCTTATTGGAACAAATACAAGGTGAACAACCAAGCTCTTTAGAGACAGAAGCTATTAACGAGACTATTAGTAGACCAGTTACTCCTTAGGAAAGGCATAGAGCCAGAAAAAAATTGAAGAAGCTAAGAAAAGAACACCAAAAGCCTCGTAATATGGTCAAGAGGCTCTGAAGAAAAACCAAAAGAAATCACAATGGGAAAGGTTCTGAACAATACCCCCGAGGTAGTAAATGTGGCCATGCAAATAGAATTATGTAAAAATAGGGCTACAGGAACTCAAACTAAGCTCATACCTACTCAAACAATCGTCACTCAAGAAGGACCGTGTGGAGCGATAAAAAGGTGCCTTTCGAACTCCTAATTACCTTCACATTAATTATCAACCCAGGGACGACTTTTTATTTCAAGAGTGTACTCTGTCTGAGGCGGCTATTTAATTAAGAGTAATGTTTTGCAGTATAGTGCTTAAAACCCAAAAGTAAATGAATGCTTGAAAAAGAATCTAATTGGAACAGCAAGAAACTGAAATGTTCTAAACTAAATCATTCATTCAAACAACCATCAATCGAGGATATAGTAGCAATAACTCAGTCCTCTAGAAATTGATGCAAAAGGAATTAGAGCATGGACCATGGATCAGGGAGCCTGGTAGCATTTGCGGAGGCTCACGACAGCCTTGGACCTTCTCTCACACCAAAGCAATAAATGCAAGTAAAAGGAATGGCAAAAAGCAGCATGAAACAAAATGGACAACAGTAAATGAAACAACAATTAAAAGAACTAAATCTCGCGAGTTAGAACTGAACTCTCATTCCGCAATCAAATAACAATCGGCAAAAGCAATTCCAATGATCTTTACTTTACGAGAAGATATTTACAAATGAATTATGGAAGAACAGTTATCATATATACAAAACACACTAATATAGCAATCTGAGAATATTGGATGATATAACTATGTTTCTGAACGAAGTAATATTGCTTTCAAGTCTTACAAATACTATTTCACATGGATCTAATAACAATAACATTCATACCAACACTCCGCTACAGAAATAGCTGAAAGATGCAATTCGAATAGATCCACTTATGCAATGCAGAGACATGAGATAAAGAACTCATTCAGATATCAGTTATAATGAGGCATAGTATATCACATAAAAGATGTATCATATTACTTAATAATAGAAATAAACAAACAACACGCAGATCACCGTATAATGATACAAAGGCAAGTGTCCTTCGGAGCCGGGCCCTTAGCTGCCGATGGTACACCGCCTTAGATTACTCCAGACGCAGAGACGGAATGAACACCAAGTCTTTTATATTATTTGCATCAACAGAAGTATAACAAAGTCAGGTCTCCATGAGACTCAATGATCAAAGTTTATTCTGAAACTGTAAAATTACAAAAACAATCCTCCCCTCCTCTGATCTTTGGTTTCATTAAATAGAGAAAGATCAGAGCATAGATAATTACAACATGATTTCTTTTACAAATTTGGGTTGATTCTAACTAGATGATCAACAAGAAAATATATTTCCCTTCATCTCTTCAACAAAAGCAAGACGAATTTGGGTTGGCAGCTGAGATTTGGAGGACGGCCGCAACTGCAAATATGAGAAAATTGTGCTCAAAGAACCCTACGTTTCTCCCTGTACAAGACGAATTTGGGCAAACCGTTCTTTGCCAACTTAATTGGGCCCGTTCTGGACAAAACCCATGTTCCGGATTTTCCAAATTCGTCTTCATTTGCTCAGAATCTCAACCGTAACACTGTCACTCCTTAAACCAATGAATTTCTGAGTTGGCAGATTTAAAAATCAAATCTTCAATCTGGAAGTTACCTTGGAGGCTAAAAATGGTGAATAATGTTATAACCAACTTATTAGAACTATCATTGGTAAAATAATGCATAATAATCAATTTATTAGAAATAAAGGAGAATAAATAATATAAGAGCATAAATCATCATAAAATGGATTTATATAATAAATTATAATAACTGACATGATGAAGAATGGTAGAAATGGGTGGAATAAATGTTCACAAGTGACAATAATAATGGCATATTAACGACCCAACACACCCCCACACTCAATATGTTGCATGTCCTCATGCAACGAAAACTGAATATATTGCATGTCCTCATGCAACCCAAAGACAAAAACCATGTGTTAACCAAGCAATAAAAATTTGAGAATAACTGAATGCTTCCTTAATTAATGAATATTCAATTTTAGCAATCTCGATGAAGGCATAACAATTTTTACATTGACATTCAACTATATGTATGAGGTTGCAGCAAAATATGACATAGATAACAACAAACTTCATTAACCATTTTCCCCAAAAACTACAAACCAGCTTTTGTCGAAATTTGGCAAGTAAATTTAGAATATATGAATGCCTTTATGATCCAAAAATCAGATTGTTTTGATGCACGGATCATGAGAGATAAACAAAATGGCTGTAGGTGAGAGTGCATGATTTCCAAAATTTTATGAACCAATATTTCTTGAAATTGTGTGGATTTGTATTAATGATACGTATGTGTTTTCCAAAAATTACAAGGATTGAGTTCATAGTTTAAAAAAATATGTGAAAATCAATTTCTGCACTATGTAAAAATGAAATTGTATGCCTTAAATAAGGAAGAAAGTAGAAAACATCCATCATGCATAGCAATTCCTCCCCCTCTCGGAAAAATTAGCATGTCCTCATGCGATGCTAGAAAACAAATAGAGGTGGTTGCTACCAGCTGTGGAATTCTATGCTTGGTGTAAAACAACATGAAATAAGGGAGGTGTTGAGAGGGAATAAGAATAGCAATGGATGATAAAGAATATGAATGACGTGGTTATAAGAAAGAAATGAATAAAAGGAACACTCCCCCACACTCGAAAATGATATACTGCTGAAAAAGGGAAAGTGGTAAAGATGTGGAATGAAAGATGACAAATAATGCTCAAAATAGATTTTCATTAAATTCTCCTAAATTCATAATAAATTAGAAAACTATGCGATTTTACCTCAAGTTTTACCTCCAAAAAATGTGGAATGACATATAAATACTGGCAGTTGTTGAAGCTGATGTAGGCATAGTTGGTGCTAAAAGTGATGCAAAAGGTGGAATCCAAGGAAGCACATCATGTTTGAAGAATTGTTCACGTTCGCGAGCCTCTATTGTGAAGTGCAATAGTGTGGTCATGCTACGAATAGAATTCTGCCCATACTTGTTGTTCTCCTGTAAACAAAGCACTATTTTGCATACAATGTGCTTGAATCCATAGTGTTAGTGTTGAATAGCAACAGATAAGATGCATGCAAAATTTCGATTAGAAAAACTTATGTATACATGCAAACTAAGATGTTGTCAAATCAACAAGGTATGGAAAAGTGCAGTAATCATATCGCATACAATCTCATAATGCATACATTCCCCCCTCGAATTGGAAAATGGGTTCCATAACCATAAAGCATATGAAAGGGGTGGTGCTGATGGCAAGGCAAGGGGGTGAACAATACAATAGTAAATGAAGCAGAGTACACTTTATCAATGATAGGACGCTGAAAATTATGGTTATATTGAGAGCAAAGTGTGTAAAGATAGTTATGAATAAGAAATAGGATGCTTTGGAGTATGATAGTTTATGCAAAACGAAAAAGGACAACAATATGCTAAAAAGATGTTTTGCTGACGGTATTCTAGCTAAAAATGATGTGATTGATCATAAAACAATTTCTCATGCATAAAGGTTCAAAACAGGAAAAAAGTTAAGGAAATAACTTCTCTGATAAAAAGAAAAATAAGAAAAGGGTATTATAATAATAATTGACGATAATATATAACTTCAATACCATAAGCAGAGCGGCTGCTGCCAGCAGGCGTCCATAGCCCCGGCAGGGTTGCTTTTTAACCCATATGATCCAGGATCCTCAATTTATAAATGGAGAGTTACAGTGCTGTTCTACAGAAGAGATCAGTGTGCTGGCGTGGTAACTAGATAACCACACTACCATTCACTAGGATGTAGCAAAAGTGATCAGGCCGGCTCGTGATGAGACCTCCTGTTCCATGGATAATTTGGCTATCCAATGGATCATAACCCTGGTGTGGTGGCGATAATGGGAATGTCACTTTGTTACAGCCTTATGAACATGGTAGGCTGGCTCGTAATGAGACCCCCTATCCTCCATCTGTGAACAAAATTTTGTTGTTATTACATATTTTTATGATAAAATGAGGGAGGCTCAGTACTCCTTAAGAGCAGGGATGGCGGAAGAAGTTGAAGATGTCAATAGAAAAAAATATACCCATAATCTCATTTATTACAGACAGAGAAGATTATAACCAGGGATGATGGAACCAGCATGGTATTAAGATGGTCAATCAATATCATGTTCAACAGAAAATAATGCAGTAAAGTAGTATATAAATAATTGTGTCTCTTTTAAAAAAATCTATCATCAAGGAGTTGTCCTGTTAAAGATCATAACGTGAATGATATTAACTTGCTTCAATAGAATCCATAATTCTTGTCCTCATAAAAGTAGTGTACTTCATGCCATGAAAGAGAATCAGGAGAATGTGGTTGAGCTGAACTATGAATAATCCCACAAGAGAAAGGAAAGGGTTGCCCTAAAAAACACTCTCAAAGTGTTGCTTTTTTGAAGGAACAGCAAAAACACTCAAAAAGAAAGTGGTGTTCTGTGTAGGGAACAAAAAGAAAATGCATACGAAAAAAATCAAAAATACACACAAAAACGCGAATCTGTTGTTCCTTTTGAAAAAGGAACAACAAAAACACGCACTGTTGTTCCTTTTGAAAAAAGGAACAGCAAAAACTTCAAATTGCTGTTCCTTTTGAAAAAGGAACAACAAAAACACGCACTGTTGTTCCTTTTGAAAAAAGGAACAACAAAAACTCAAACTGCTGTTCCTTTTGAAAAAGGAACAGCAAAAACACGCACTATTGTTCCTTTTGAAAAATGGAACAGCAAAAAACTCAAACTGATGAAAAAAGAACAGAAAAAACTCAAATTGTTGTTCCTTTTGAAAAAGGAACAGCAAAAACACGAACTGCTGTTCCTTTTGAAAAAGGAACAGCAAAAACACACCAAATGATGTTCCATTTCGAAAAGGAACAACAAAATGAACTGTGAAAAAGGAACAACAAAATGAATGACTGAACCAAAAAGTGTTATTCCTTTAGAAAATAAACAGCAAAACGAAAATGATGTCCCTTTGAAAAAGGAACAGCATAAACGACAAAAATGCACACAAATGTTGTTCCTTTAGAAAAGGAACAGCAAAATACACAACCATAAAATGCAAACACGCAAAGAATGAATTAGTTGTTCACTGCATTGATGCTTTTGAATGAAGTAACACCTGAAACACAAAATATAAAAGAAATTAGAAAAGAAACAACATTTTATTTAAAAACAATATGTAAATTAAGTTACAACAGCTATGATATTATGTAAAAAAAATGATCTTTTTGAAAAATGTTTTGGCAGTAGTGACAAGACATGAATCTTGAAATTGAAATCAATTCTTCATTTGTTCTATTATGAATCTGTTGGGTAATGATTTGGATAAAATTCCTTTGTTTTATAAAAACTTCTTTGAAAAATCACTCGTCCATAAATTGACCTTCTTTATTTTCCCAAGACCTGTAAAAAACGAGTATCTACCTGCAATAAGGCATTAAATCATGAAGAAAGAGAGGTGTACGGGCTCCCTTAATCCAAGAATTATGCAAAAAACAATAAGTAGTTATTCTGTATAACAAATCCATAGAGAAAATAACAAAGTAAAATTTATTTGTTACCTGCGGGAGAGCAGTGGTCGACCATACTAACCAGCAGTGTTTTAATCACAACTTCTTTGTTTTTTCGTCCAAATTGAGTGATTCCAAAGCCAAATGAGAGCTAATTCAAAGGTGTATCTCCAATAGAAATAGGTTTTAAAAACTCAATGATATGATATGTCGAATTTGTTTAGAACAACCTGCATAATAGAGTCATTTTCGATTACCCGGCTTAGACCAACAGTTGATATTTCAAGCATAACTTTTTCGTTTGATGTTGGATTTGAATGATTCAAATTGGAAATGAAAATAGATTCATTTATTGATCTCCAATAGAAACAGGTTTTGAATACAAGAAGAATTGATAGGTCAAATACTGTAAGGAACAGCTAGAAAGACATAGTTTTAAGAGTGCTGATTTACGATAGACAGTCAGTATTTTGATCATAACTTCCCCATACGATATCCAAAATGAGTGATTCTAATTTCATTATAAACTAGATTCATAGGGGAATCTACCATAGAAACAGGTTTTAAAAATTCATTCATTTAGGCCTCCAAAAACTGACTGTCCCAACTCTGTTCCTGAGCTGCCCGCTAGACATCCGGTCAATGTTTTGGCTCTAACTTTTTCGTTTCAAATCCAAATTGAGTGATTCAAATTGGGTTAGAAAGTAGACATCAAGGGCTACTTGGGATAGAAACAGGTTTTAAAAATATGGTCATTTAGGCCTCCAAAAACTGACTGTCCCAACTCTGTTTCTGAACTGCCCGCTAGACATCCGGTCAATGTTTTGGCTCTAACTTTTTCGTTTCAAATCCAAATTGAGTGATTCAAATTGGATTGGAAAGTAGAAATCAAGGGCTACTTAGGATATAAACAAGTTTTAAAAATATTCACTTTTGGTCCCTCAAAACATGACTGTCCCGACTGTTTTTCCAGAAAGTTCATCAAGCCCGCAAGCCAAAAAAAATGAAATTCGAGCATTTTTTCAAATTGGTGATAAAAATGAAAATGAGTGTTTGTAGAACTTATTATTTGCATTATGATTCATCTACATACACAAATTATTAAAAAATTATCACCGATGTTGATTTCGATAGCATGTTGCAACAAAAGAAACAAGTAATTTTACAAAAAAACAAAATGCACTTATTTATTCGCTTATTTGTTTTATTTTCTACACTAACCTATTTTGATTGAAGGATGAATATGACTATGTGTATGAGTACTTCTAGTGAAGCCATTTTCGAAATAAGGCTTCATGTATACACATACCCAAATTTGAAAAATGGATATTAATGAAAATTAGGGTATGAGAAGCCATCTTCCCTTGAAAAAATGATATCAAAAATTGTTGAAGCATGGAGTGATGTTGCAAACAAATGATTGAGTGAAACCAATCTTCAATGTATACTTTATTTTCTTGATTTCCCATATCCATCATATCATGAAGCTCTTGAGCTTTTAAAATGGTTTGTTGATGCATAGTAAAAGAAACCTCATTTTCTTCCAAAGCTTCTACAATTTTTGCATTTGAAACATTCTGAATCTCATTGTAGGTTTTCTCTAATAACGCATGTGAGATAGAATGGGTGGGAAGGGTGGGTAAATTTGCCAGTTCAACATTGTAAGCATGTTGTACTGGTTTATTATGGTGAGGGTGTGGAATTAGTTGAGCAGGAAAATGTGTATGGTATGGAGCATTTTGATGATGTGGTTGATTGGATTGTGTGAATGGTTTTGATGGGCAAGCAAGGTGTTGTGAAAGAGCTGGTGGAGAATATGGAGAATGTGCTTGTGCTACAAGATGAGGGAGAGTAGTCATGCCATCATAAAATGAACCATGCCCAACTTGTAAACAAGATAGGTGGTTATATTGAAATTGACATGGCTGCCCTAACACATTAGCATTCCATAATGGATTATGCAAGTATGACAATGGAGAAAAAGTGTTTTGAACCATAATTGTGGGCCTTGTTGCAGCTTTCTTACCTCTTTGATATGCTACTTCCATCCTAGATAAGGAAGAGTGAATATCTGAGATGTTCCTTTCAGTCATGAGAACAAAACATTTCATCAAATTCTTCATTTTTATGAACTTGCAAAACATCCAATTTTTCATTTAGAGAGCTAATAAAATCAACTTTAAAAGTTTCAAATAACACATTGATTTCAGCTCTTATGTCTCATGTTCTTGTAGCAGATTTGGAAAACAAAGAAAAAACATCTCTAGTATTCTTACCAGCCTTGAAGGTTCCTCTTGAATACCTTATGCACAACTCACAAACATCATCATATGATAACTGAAAAACATCACCTTTTCCTATCAGATTTAAAAGTTCTAAAAATTCATCTTTGATTCCTTTAAGAAGGAGTGTTTTTAAGATCTCTTTTTCCAAATGCTTATGCTTTGATTTTTGAAGGTTATAATGAAATCGATCTACATAGTCCTCCAAACTTTCATCTTCCCCTTGTATCATATAGAAAATATCTTCATTGGCTTTGCAATAGTCTTGGTACTTCTTCAAGAATATGTTCTTCATGTCCTCCCATGATTGCATGCAATTCCCACCTAGGCTCATGAACCATCGGAGAGCTGCTCCTTTTAGAGTAAGAGGAAACACTTTCAATCTTTGATCATTAGTACAATAATCATATCCTCTACAAAGTATTTCAAACTCAAACATAAATGTATGTGGATCTTCATTTGCTAAACCATGAAAATTTAGTAAAGATGGGGGAATTATGTGCATTTGTGTCACTCCTAGATCTTTGATAGGAAATTCAAAAGTAGAAACGTGAGCCATTTCTTACCATAATAGAAGATGTTCTTCATGTGTTTCTTCGAGGATCCTTCTTCAATTGATCCTGTCAATTAGTTAGTGAAATGGGTGGTGCTTACATCACCACTTAAGTGAAATCATGTGATTCATTTTTTTTTTAAATTTCTATTTTTCCTAATAATTCACACAAAAATTCAAACATCTATTTCTACTCTAGGTTCTTTAACAGTCCTGCTGGAAAGCAGACGGGGGAGCAGGGCTTTTACATGCTCCGTACGCAGGTTCTTACCTTCCGTTTTTAAGATCCAATTCTTCCCTAGCAGGCACTCATCATATTCACACTACTCTTTAGAAATGGCTACACTCTCCCCGGCAACGGCGCCAAAATGTGGAGCGATAAAAATGTGCCTTTCGAACTCCTAATTACCTTCACATTAATTATCAACCCAGGGACGACTTTTTATTTCAAGAGTGTACTCTGTCTGAGGCGGCTATTTACTTAAGAGTAGTGTTTTGCAGTATAGTGCTTAAAACCCAAAAGTAAATGAATGCTTGAAAAAGAATCTAATTGGAACAGCAAGAAACTGAAATGTTCTAAACTAAATCATTCATTCAAACAACCATCAATCGAGGATATAGTAGCAATAACTCAGTCCTCTAGAAATTGATGCAAAAGGAATTAGAGCATGGACCATGGATCAGGGAGCGTGGTAGCATTTGCGGAGGCTCACGACAGCCTTGGACCTTCTCTCACACCAAAGCAATAAATGCAAGTAAAAGGAATGGCAAAAAGCAACATGAAACGAAATGGACAACAGTAAATGAAATAACAATTAAAAGAACTAAATCTCGCGAGTTAGAACTGAACTCTCATTCCGCAATCAAATAACAATCGGCAAAAGCAATTCCAATGATCTTTACTTTACGAGAAGATATTTACAAATGAATTATGGAAGAACAATTATCATATATACAAAACACACTAATATAGCAATCTGAGAATATTGGATGATATAACTATGTTTCTGAACGAAGTAATATTGCTTTCAAGTCTTACAAATACTATTTCACATGGATCTAATAATAATAACATTCATACCAACAATCCGCTACAGAAATAGCTGAAAGATGCAATTCGAATAGATCCAATTATGCAATGCAGAGACATGAGATAAAGAACTCATTCAGATATCAGTTATAATGAGGCATAGTATATCACATAAAAGATGTATCAAATTACTTAATAATAGAAATAAACAAACCACACGCAGATCACCGTATAATGATACAAAGGCAAGTGTCCTTCGGAGCCGGGCCCTTAGCTGCCGATGGTACACCGCCTTAGATTACTCCACACGCAGAGACGGAATGAACACCAAGTCTTTTATATTATTTGCATCAACAAAAGTATAACAAAGTCAGGTCTCCATGAGACTCAATGATCAAAGTTTATTCTGAAACTGTAAAATTACAAAAATAATCCTCCCCTCCTCTGATCTTTGGTTTCATTAAATAGAGAAAGATCAGAGCATAGATAATTACAACATGATTTCTTTTACAAATTTGGGTTGATTCTAACCAGATGATCAACAAGAAAATATATTTCCCTTCATCTCTTCAACAAAAGCAAGACGAATTTGGGTTGGCAGCTGAGATTTGGAGGACGGCCGCAACTGCAAATCTCAGAAAATCGTGCTCAAAGAACCCTATGTTTCTCCCTGTACAAGACGAATTTGGACAAACCGTTCTTCACTTAAGTTAATTGGGCCCGTTCTGGACAAAACCCATGTTCCGGATTTTCCAAATTCGTCTTCATTTTCTCAGAATCTCAACTGTAAAACTGTCACTCCTTAAACCAGCGAATTTCTGAGTTGGGAGATTTAAAAATCAAATCTTCAATCTGGAAGTTACCTTGGAGGCTAAAAATGGTGAATAATGTTATAACCAACTTATTAGAACTATCATTGGTAAAATAATGCATAATAATCAATTTATTAGAAATAAAGGAGAATAAATAATATAAGAGCATAAATCATCATAAAATGGATTTATATAATAAATTATAATAACTGACATGATGAAGAATGGTAGAAATGGGTGGAATAAATGTTCACAAGTGACAATAATAATGGCATATTAACGACCCAACACACCCCCACACTCAATATGTTGCCTGTCCTCATGCAACAAAAACTGAATATATTGCATGTCCTCATGCAACCAAAAGACAAAAACCATGTGTTAACCAAGCAATAAAAATTTGAGAATAACTGAATGCTTCCTTAATTAATGAATATTCAATTTTAGCAATCTCGATGAAGGAATAACAATTTTTACATTGACATTCAACTATATGTATGAGGTTGCAGCAAAATATGACATAGATAACAACAAACTTTATTAACCATTTTCCCCAAAAACTACAAACCAGCTTTTGTCGAAATTTGGCAAGTAAATTTAGAATATATGAATGCCTTTATGATCCAAAAATCAGATTGTTTTGATGCACGGATCATGAGAGATAAACAAAATGGCTGTAGGTGAGAGTGCATGATTTCCAAAATTTTATGAACCAATATTTATTGAAATTGTGTCGATTTGTATTAATGATACGTATGTGTTTTCCAAAAATTACAAGTATTGAGTTCATAGTTTAAAAAAACATGTGGAAATCAATTTCTGCACTGTGTAAAAATGAAATTGTATGCTTTAAATAAGGAAGAAAGTAGAAAACATCCATCATGCATAGCAATTCCTCCCCCTCTCGGAAAAATTAGCATGTCCTCATGCGATGCTAGAAAACAAATAGAGGTGGTTGCTACCAGCTGTGGAATTCTATGCTTGGTGTAAAACAACATGAAATAAGGGAGGTGTTGAGAGTGAATAAGAATAGCAATGGATGATAAAGAATATGAATGATGTGGTTATAAGAAAGAAATGAATAAAAGGAACACTCCCCCACACTCGAAAAGGATATACTGCTGAAAAAGGGAAAGAGGTAAAGATGTGGAATGAAAGATGACAAATAATGCTCAAAATAGATTTTCATTAAATTCTCCTAAATTCATAATAAATTAGAAAACTATGCGATTTTACCTCAAGTTTTACCTCCAAAAAATGTGGAATGACATATAAACACTGGCAGTTGTTGAAGCTGATGTAGGCAGAGTTGGTGCTAAAAGTGATGCAAAAGGTGGAATCCAAGGAAGCACATCATGTTTGAAGAATTGTTCACGTTCGCGAGCCTCTACTGTGAAGTGCAATAGTGTGGTCATGCTACGAATAGAATTCTGCCCATACTTGTTGTTCTCCTGTAAACAAAGCACTATTTTGCATACAATGTGCTTGAATCCATAGTGCTAGTGTTGAATAGCAACAGATAAGATGCATGCAAAATTTCGATTAGAAAAACTTATGTATACATGCAAACTAAGATGTTGTCAAATCAACAAGGTATGGCAAAGTGCAGTAATCATATCGCATACAATCCCATAATGCATACATTCCCCCCTCGAATTGGAAAATGGGTTCCATAACCATAAAGCATATGAAAGGGGTGGTGCTGATGGCAAGGCAAGGGAGTGAACAATACAATAGTAAATGAAGCAGAATACACTTTATCAATGATAGGACGCTGAAAATTATGGTTATATTGAGAGCAAAGTGTGTAAAGATAGTTATGAATAAGAAATAGGATGCTTTGGAGTATGATAGTTTATGCAAAACGAGAAAGGACAACAATATGCTAAAAAGATGCTTTGCTGGCGGTATTCTAGCTGAAAATGATGTGATTGATCATAAAATAATTTCTCATGCATAAAGGTTCAAACCAGGGAAAAAGTTAAGGAAATAACTTCTCTCATAAAAAGAAAAATAAGAAAAGGGTATTATAATAATAATTGACGATAAGATATAACTTCAAAACCATAAGCAGAGCCGCTGCTGCCAGCAGACGTCCATAGCCCCGACAGGGTTTGAGCTAGGATCCTCAATTTATAAATGGAGAGCTACAGTGCTGTTCTACAGAAGAGATCAGTGTGCTGACGTGGTAACCAGATAACCACACTGCCATTCACTAGGATGTAGCAAAAGTGATCAGGCCAGCTCGTGATGAGACCTCCTGTTCCATGGATAATTTGGCTATCCAATGGATCATAACCCTGGTGTGGTGGCCATAATGGGAATGTTACTTTGTTACAGCCTTATGAACATGGTAGGCTGGCTCGTAATGAGACCCCCTATCCTCCATCTGTGAACAAAATTTTGTTGTTATTACATATTTTTATGATAAAATGAGGGAGGCTCAGTACTCCTTAAGAGCAGGGATGGCGGAAGAAGTTGAAGATGTCAATAGAAAAAAATATACCCATAATCTCATTTATTACAGACAGAGAAGATTATAACTAGGGATGATGGAACCAGCATGGTATTAAGATGGTCAATCAATATCATGTTCAACAGAAAATAATGCAGTAAGTAGTATATAAATAATTGTGTCTCTTTTGAAAAAATCTATCATCAAGGAGTTGTATTGTTAAAGATCATAACGTGAATGATATTAACTTGCTTCAATAGAATCCATAATTCTTGTCCTCATAAAAGTAGTGTACTTCATGCCATGAAAGAGAATCAGGAGAATGTGGTTGAGCTGAACTATGAATAATCCCACAAGAGAAAAGAAAATGGTTGCCCTCAAAAATACTCTCAAAGTGTCGCTTTTTTGAAGGAACAGCAAAAACACTCAAAAAGAAAGTGGTGTTCTGTGTAGGGAACAAAAAGAAAATGCATACCAAAAAAATAAAAAATACACACAAAAACGCGAAACTGTTGTTCCTTTTGAAAAAGGAACAACAAAAACACGCACTGCTGTTCCTTTTGAAAAAAGGAACAACAAAAACTTCAAACTGTTGTTCCTTTTGAAAAAGGAACAATAAAAACACACACTGATGAAAAAGGAACAGCAAAAACTCAAACTGTTGTTCCTTTTGAAAAAGGAACAGCAAAAACACGAACTGCTGTTCCTTTTGAAAAAGGAACAGCAAAAACACACCAAATGCTGTTCCATTTCGAAAAGGAACAACAAAATGAACTGTGAAAAAGGAACAACAAAATGAATGGCTGAACTAAAAAGTGCTATTCCTTTAGAAAATAAATAGCAAAACGAAAATGATGTCCCTTTGAGAAAAGAACAGCAGGAACGACAAAAATGCACACAAATGTTGTTCCTTTAGAAAAGGAACAGCAAAATACACAACCATAAAATGCAAACACGCAAAGAATGAATTAGTTGTTCACTGCATTGATGCTTTTAAATGAACCAACACCTAAAACACAAAATATAAAAGAAATTAGAAAAGAAACAACATTTTATTTAAAAACAATATGTAAATTAAGTTACAGCAGCTATGATATTATGTAAAAAAAATGATCTTTTTGAAAAATGTTTTGGCAGTAGTGACAAGACATGAATCTTGAAATTGAAATCAATTCTTCATTTGTTCTATTATGAATCCATTGGGTAATGATTTGGATAAAATTCCTTTATTTTATAAAAACTTCTTTGAAAAATCACTCGTCCATAAATTGACCTTCTTTATTTTCCCAAGACCTGCAAAAAACGAGTATCTACCTACAATAAAGCATTAAATCATGAAGAAAGAGAGGTGTACGGGCTCCCTTAATCCAAGAATTATGAAAAAAACAACAAGTAGTTATTCTGTATAACAAATCCATAGAGAAAATAACAAAGTAAAATTTATTTGTTACCTGCGGGAGAGCAGTGGTCGACCATACTAACCAACAGTGTTTTAATCACAAATTCTTTGTTTTTCGTCCAAATTGAGTGATTCCAAAGCCAAATGAGAGCTAATTCAAAGGTGTATCTCCAATAGAAACAGGTTTTAAAAACTCAATGATATGATATGTCAAATTTGTTTAGAACAACCTGCATAATAGAGTCATTTTCGATTACCCGGCTTAGACCAATAGTTGATATTTCAAGCATAACTTTTTCGTTTGATGTCAGATTCGAATGATTCAAATTGGAAATGAAAATAGATTCATTTATTGATATCCAATAGAAACAGGTTTTGAATACAAGAAGAATTGATAGGTCAAATACTGTAAGGAACAGCCAGAAAGACATAGTTTTAAGAGTGCTGATTTACGATAGACAGTCAGTATTTTGATCATAACTTCCCCATACGATATCGAAAATGAGTGATTCCAATTGCATTGTAAACTAGATTCATAGGGGAATCTACCATATAAACAGGTTTTAAAAATTCATTCATTTAGGCCTCCAAGAACTGACTGTCCCAACTCTGTTCCTGAGCTTCCCGCTAGACATCCGGTCAATGTTTTGGCTCTAACTTTTTCGTTTCAAATCCAAATTGAGTGATTCAAATTGGGTTAGAAAGTAGACATCAAGGGCTACTTGGGATAGAAATATGTTTTAAAAATATGGTCATTTAGCCCTCCAAAAACTGACTATCCCAACTCTGTTCCTGAACTGCCCGCTAGACATCCGGTCATTGTTTTGGCTCTAACTTTTTCGTTTCAAATTCCAATTGAGTGATTCAAATTGGATTGGAAAGTAGAAATCAAGGGATACTTAGGATAGAAACAGGTTTTAAAAATATTCACTTTTGGTCCCTCAAAACATGACTGTCCCGACTGTTTTTCCAGAAAGTTCATCAAGCCCGCAAGCCAAAAAAAATGAAATTCAAGCATTTTTTCAAATTGTTGATAAAAATGAAAATGCGTGTTTGTAGAACTTATTATTTCCATTATGATTCATCTACATACACAAATTATTAAAAAATTATCACCGATGTTGATTTCGATAGCATGTTGCAACAAAAGAAACAACTAATTTTACAAAAAAACAAAATGCACTTATTTATTCGCTTATTTGTTTTATTTTCTACACTAACCTATTTTGATTGAAGGATGAATATGAGTATGTGTATGAGTACTTCCAGTGAAGCCATTTTCGAAATAAGTCTTCATGTATACACATACCCAAACTTGAAAAATGGATATTAATGAAAATTAGGGTATGAGAAGCCATCTTCCCTTGAAAAAATGATATCAAAAATTGTTGAAGCATAGAGTGATGTTGCAAACAAATGATTGAGTGAAACCAATCTTCAATGTATACTTTATTTTCTTGATTTCCCATATCCATCATATCATGCAGTTCTTGAGCTTTTAAAATGGTTTGTTGATGCATAGTAAAAGAAACCTCATTTTCTTCCATAGCTTCTACAATTTTTGCATTTGAAACATTCTGAATCTCATTGTAGGTTTTCTCTAATAACGCATGTGAGATAGAATGGGTGGGAAGGGTGGGTAAATTTGCCAGTTCAACATTGTAAGCATGTTGTACTGGTTTATTATGGTGAGGGTGTGGAATTAGTTGAGCAGGAAAATGTGTATGGTATGGAGCATTTTGATGATGTGGTTGATTGGGTTGTGTGAATGGTTTTGATGGGAAAGCAAGGTGTTGTGAAAGAGCTGGTGGAGAATATGGAGAATGTGCTTGTGCTACAAGATGAGGGAGAGTAGTCATGCCATCATAAGATGAACCATGCCCAACTTGTAAACAAGATAGGTGGTTATATTGAAATTGACTTGGCTGCCCTAACACATTAGCATTCCATAATGGATTATGCAAGTATGACAATGGAGAAAAAGTGTTTTGAACCATACTTGTGGGCCTTGTTGCAGCTTTCTTACCTCTTTGATATGCTACTTCCATCCTAGATAAGGAAGAGTGAATATCTATGAGATGCTCCTTTCGGTCATGAGAACAAAACATTTCATCAAATTATTCATTTTTATGAACCTGCAAAACATCCAATTTTTCATTTAGAGAGCTAATAAAATCAACTTTAAAATTTTCAAATAACACATTGATTTCAGCTCTTATGTCTCATGTTCTTGTAGCAGATTTGGAAAACAAAGAAAAAACATCTCTAGGATTCTTACCAGCCTTGAAGATTCCTCTTGAATACCTTATGCACAACTCACAAACATCATCATATGATAACTGAAAAACATCACCTTTTCCTATCAGATTTAAAAGTTCTAAAAATTCATCTTTGATTCCTTTAAGAAGGAGTGTTTTTAAGATCTCTTTTACCAAATGCTTATGCTTTGATTTTTGAAGGTTATAATGAAATCGATCTACATAGTCCTCCAAACTTTCATCTTCCCCTTGTATCATATAGACAATATCTTCATTGGCTTTGCAATAGTCTTGGTACTTCTTCAAGGATATGTTCTTCATGTCCTCCCATGATTGCATGCAATTCCCACGTAGGCTCATGAACCATCGGAGAGCTGCTCCTTTTAGAGTAAGAGGAAACACTTTCAATCTTTGATCATTAGTACAATAATCATATCCTCTACAAAGTATTTCAAACTCAAACATAAATGTATGTGGATCTTCATTTGCTAAACCATGAAAATTTGGTAAAGATGGGGGAATTATGTGCATTTGTGTCACTCCTAGATCTTTGATAAGAAATTCAAACGTAGAAACGTGAGCCATTTCTTACCATAATAGAAGATGTTCTTCATGTGTTTTTTCGAGGCTCCTTCTTCAATTGTTCCTGTCAATTAGTTAGTGAAATGGGTGGTGCTTACATCACCACTTAAGTGAAATCATGTGATTCATTTTTTTTAAAATTTCTATTTTTCCTAATAATTCACACAAAAATTCAAACATCTCTTTCTACTCTAGGTTCTTTAACAGTCCTGCTGGAAAGCGGACGGGGGAGCAGGGCTTTTACATGCTCCGTACGCTGGTTCTTACCTTCCGTTTTTAAGATCCAATTCTTCCCTAGCAAGCACTCATCAGATTCACACTACTCTTTAGAAATGCCTACACTCTCCCCGGCAACGGCGCCAAAATGTGGAGCGATAAAAAGGTGCCTTTCGAACTCCTAATTACCTTCACATTAATTATCAACCCAGGGACGACTTTATATTTCAAGAGTGTACTCTGTCTGAGGCGGCTATTTACTTAAGAGTAATGTTTTGCAGTATAGTGCTTAAAACCCAAAAGTAAATGAATGCTTGAAAAAGAATCTAATTGGAACAACAAGAAACTGAAATGTTCTAAACTAAATCATTCATTCAAACAACCATCAATCGAGGATATAGTAGCAATAACTCAGTCCTCTAGAAATTGATGCAAAAGGAATTAGAGCATGGACCATGGATCAGGGAGTATGGTAGCATTTGCGGAGGCTCACGACAGCCTTGGACCTTCTCTCACACCAAAGCAATAAATGCAAGTAAAAGGAATGGCAAAAAGCACAACAATAAATGAAACAATAATTAAAAGAACTAAATCTCGTGAGTTAGAACTGAACTCTTATTCCGCAATCAGATAACAATCGGCAAAAGCAATTCCAATGATCTTTACTTTACGAGAAGATATTTACAAATGAATTATGGAACAACAGTTATCATATATACAAAACACACTAATATAGCAATGTGAGAATATTGGATGATATAACTATGTTTCTGAACGAAGTAATATTGCTTTCAAGTTTTACAAATACTATTTCACATGGATCTAATAACAATAACATTCATTCCAACACTCCGCTACAGAAATAGCTGAAAGATGCAATTCGAATAGATCCATTTATGCAATGCAGAGACATGAGATAAAGAACTCATTCAAATATCAGTTATAATGAGGCATAGTATATCACATAAAAGATGTATCAGATTACTTAATAATAGAAATAAACAAACCACACGCAGATCACCGTATAATGATACAAAGGCAAGTGTCCTTCGGAGCCGGGCCCTTAGCTGCCGATGGTACACCACCTTAGATTACTCCAGACGCAGAGACAGAATGAACACCAAGTCTTTTATATTATTTGCATCAACAAAAGTATAACAAAGTCAGGTCTCCATGAGACTCAATGATCAAAGTTTATTCTGAAACTGTAAAATTACAAAAACAATCCTCCCCTCCTCTGATCTTTGGTTTCATTAAATAGAGAAAGATCAGAGCATAGATAATTACAACATGATTTCTTTTACAAATTTGGGTTGATTCTAACCAGATGATCAACAAGAAAATATATTTCCCTTCATCTCTTCAACAAAAGCAAGACGAATTTGGGTTGGCAGCTGAGATTTGGAGGACGGCCGCAACTGCAAATCTGAGAAAATTATGCTCAAAGAACCCTATGTTTCTCCCTGTACAAGACGAATTTGGGAAAACCATTCTTCACTAAAGTTAACTGGGCCCGTTCTGGACAAAACCCATGTTCCGGATTGTCCAAATTCGTCTTCATTTGCTCAGAATCTCAACCGCAAAACTGTCACTCCTTAAACCAGCGAATTTCTGAGTTGGCAGATTTAAAAATCAAATCTTCAATCTGGAAGTTACCTTGGAGGCTAAAAATGGTAAATAATGTTATAACCAACTTATTAGAAATATCATTGGTAAAATAATGCATAATAATCAATTTATTAGAAATAAAGCAGAATAAATAATATAAGAGCATAAATCATCATAAAATGGATTTATATAATAAATTATAATAACTGACATGATGAAGAATGGTAGAAATGGGTGGAATAAATGTTCACAAGTGACAATAATAAGGGCATATTAACGACCCAATAGACCGCATGCAGATTTAGTAGACATAGCTACTCAGATGGAGTTTTGGACCTCCTACAATAAAGAAGTATAGACAAAACATATCCGCTCTTATATCATAGGTAGTCAGACAGACATACAAGCCAAAGACATTATGATGCACCATGACCCCATTCTACTAAATCTTCACAAGGGATTGGCAGAAGCCTGGCTCACGTTGGAACGATTTTAACAAGAGATTGTTTCCCAAAAGAAATATCAAGAGCTACAGAAACAGCTTTAGGAACTGACTATAACAAAGAACAAGACTTTTAATAGGTGTAGAAAGGCGGAAGAAAAAATGGAGAAGATCAAGTCCAAGCTAGATAGAGTCATAAGTTAGAAAACCACCATCTGCTCACTGTATTCAAATTTCCTGATGTGCAAGTCTCCCACCACCAATTATGCCTTGTTTCTATTATAACGATACCTATTATTGAAAATCAAGCCGTAAGAGCTAGTAAACCAACAGAATTAGGGACAATTGAGTATTTTATAAATTGCTACAAGAAACATGGTGTAAAGGTCCAAAGACTTCTTTGTGAGTTTTATTTGCACAATTTCATATTAGAAAACGAGGTGGAAAAGAACCCTAACCCTTTTGTAGGATATGTTCAATTCCAAGTTTTTATTTCATTTGTAGTTAACCAACTCAAATGGTTTAAAGATTATAATGCATTCCAAAGACAGGAACATGGATTGGATCTTTGGGTGAGAAGTGAACCTAAAACCCCTTACAAATGTTTTCCAACCATAAGATTCTGATGAAATGAGAAGGGGTGATTAAAACTTTAGGGCCCATACATAAGGAGACTGTGCAGAAAGCAATATCATATTTCCTCTCCATTCAAGAAATATCTCTAGCTTCATCTAAGCTTAGATGGATGATCTCCACTAATAATGTGAAAGATAGGGAACCATTTAATTAAAAAAAATTAAAGCTGCCGCGGCCTGTATGGTCACCTACAACAATCCTATTTTGAGAGAAGGACCTTATTGGTTAGGATGCCGGTTTCGAAGTCCCATTATTTGGTATCCCCCTGAAGGGTATCGAGCTGACTACAAATTGCCTAAAGGACAGGAAGGGCCCACCTTTGCGCTCCTCGCTCAACATCATAGTTTTAGACCAATTTTTGACGCTTTCTCTCCAACCTACTCTTTAACTGCACTGCATAAGAACTATTTACTTTTCATGAGGACATGAAACAAGGTAAGCAGGGGAGTATGTTGAGTTATGCATTGGGTATGTATTTACTCTTAATTCCATCACTTTTTTCCTCTTCTCTTATCTATTTCATATCTTCATACGCTAACATATTGATGGATTATGATAACAAATGAATGAACTACTCTCGATTAAGATTTAGCCACCTTAACTAACTCTTATTCCTTTCTATGCAGAGAAACAACGAAAGGGACAATTTTTGTTCCCTAAAGGTGGAACAGCATAAACCAACACAGGAAGAATGAGGTTCTTTGGTTGTGGCCAAGTCAGACGATGAATCAGGAGGATCAATGCTAAATATGAAGGGTGTTAGAAGATAGAATTCAGTTGTGAATCCCTTAGGATCTCCCGATCGTGAGGGATCACATTTATCTTCTACCTCTTTTTTACTATAAAAGTAAAAATTGTAGTAGGAAAGGGGATCACATTTAGACTCTTGCTTTGGAGGAACGCGACCATATTGTAATGAGAATTGAGTGCAATGGCTAAGGGTGTGACCTCTGGTAGATCAAATAGCTATCCTTTGTGTTATGTATTTCTAATTCACGCAAGTTTGATTGATTTGATATTTTTCCCATTTTCTGTGAGTTTACCTTATTTTCTATTTACCGATTTCCTATGTTTAAGTTATTACATTTTCTTTACATGCTTGGTAGCATTGTCATTTGATTCTATTTATGCTTATTGTAGATTAAATTAATTAGCAGTTCAGATAGTCAACCTTATTGATTACAATAAGAGTGTGGTTAGTCTCTAACGAGCTGAAAGAGTCTGGTTAGTTTGAGATCTGATTACGGTTTTAGTTGAAGATTAAGTCTTGATGTAATATTTCCATTAACAGTTGTAGTTTTTGAGTTGTATCAAAGTTTTATATTTCATTTTGAAGAAACATTACTCTCTCGATTCATAACATGCACATATTGTGTACACTCTTGGAATGAAAGGACTTGCTCGGGTTGATGATTAATGTGAGGTAATTAGAAGTTTTAAAAGACACATTTTAGCACCGAACATTGAAATTATACATATTGATTTGTGTGGACTAGTAAGGAATAAGTCTCAAAATAAGGATAATAAAATCAAGACCAAAATAATTCTACAATCATTATCCATACAAATTTATTGTTGGAAAGATTCATTGATGGTTTTTATTACATGTCTACCAAAGCCTAAAGGAGGGAATCACATCATGGTGATGGTATTTCAAGTCACAACGTATGCCCATCTCTCTCTCTCTCTCTTCATTTTAACAAAATTACAATAACTATAGGATATATGGAAACTATTAAAAATCTACATGGAATATCAAAGATTATTGTAAATGATAGAGATCAAATTTTCACTAGTGATTTTTGAACTAAATCATTTTGTTATTGGGTTAATAAATTATGTCACCAGTTTTATTATGAGCCTCAATCCGTTGGAGAGTTAATATTGTGATAAATTGTATAAAGGATATATATGTTTATTTTCATTTGGTAAAAGGACATAATGGGTCAAATGGTTTCATTTCATATCTTTGGACTAAATCATTTTATTATTTGGTTAATAAATTATCTCACAAATCCTATTATGAGTCTCAATCCATTAGACACTTAATATTATGAGAAATTGTATAAAAAGATATATTTGTTTAGTTTCATTTGGTGAAAGGACATGAAGGAACACTTATTTTGTTTCATCACATCTTCCACATTCTCTAGAAGACGATATTAAAAGATTTTATTGGGAGTGCAAAGTTGTTTAATTATATCTTCCAAAAAAAGGCAACCTTAATAAAATTTCCTTGATTTGAAAAAAATGGTTAATCAAGGTAGTATAAGTCACCACATACAAAAAATCATTCATTCATTTTGATATATTTAAAGAACCTTAAGAACTTTTTTAATTATTTTGTTGAGAAAGAGCATAGATTAAGTTTGTGTATGAAGGTTACTAGGCATGATGGGATATTACCATGGTCCATCACCTTGTCAGTATTTATGGTAAAGTAATGGAACCTATAATATAACTCTTTAGGAAGGAGACATTTTCTTGGACTCAACAAGAAACTAAAGGTTTTGAAAATTTTAAGGCTATGTGCACAACTCTTGTCCTCTTTAGGCCTAACTTCACAAAAAAAAAATATTATTGTTGTTTTAATGGAAGATCAAAGCCAGTTTTCCTTGAAAGAAACCATTTAAAGGAAAGAACATACTCAAAAACATTTATGGAAGGGAAATATTTGCCATACTACATGTAGTTTAGAATCGGCACCCTTAGCTTATAGGAAGACACTTTAAGGTAAATTTTAATCACAATTTTCTAAATTACTGGTTGAACAACAACTATATTTAAAAGAGACAAATAAAATGGGTTACAAAGATTCAGGTTTATGAATTTGAAACTATCTACAACAAAGGGAAACAAAACATAGAAGTAGATGCACTTTCAAGGAATAAGACACATAGAGTTTACTCTATATTGTTTCCATTCTACCTATGGTTGGGTGAAAGAATCATGGTTCAAATGAAATAAATATTATAAGGCATTAAAAATCACTCAATAACTAAAAATGGCTCTTGGTTATCAGATGAATTTATGGTAAAATGATTCACTCTAGCAACAAGAACATCTATAATTTTGTAAGCTATTCCAAACCCAAATATAACATTCTTTTGGAATTCAACACATTTCCTATAGGAGGAAATTTACAATTCCTAAAAAAAATTAGATTTTGTTTTAGTTATCTCTCTGCACAATCTAGTTGTGGCTGCACAATCTAATTGTAGTTGCACAATCTGATGATATCCTCATGGGAATTGATTGAATGATTTTGCAAATAGTTTTGAACTAAATAAGGGATGTAAATGATCACTCATATATTGAATACTAGTGTGGAGATACTTAAATGTGCTTATGTGAGAAATACATAAAAAGAATTCTCTAAAATCTTCTGAGTACAAAGAAAGTTAATACTTAGACAAATATGTTGTTAACCATGATGTCTCAAATAAATGTTCAACTAATTGTCACTTTAGAAAATAGGTTTGAATGGTAAGGATGTATGGGAAGGATATTTAGGGTTGTAGGCTATTTCATAACTTTATCATTTAGCTTAAGGGCAGATGTGAGATATGTTTATCAAAATCTAAATTTGAAAGAATTAATACAAATGTGTTTAAAATTTAATTTTAAGAACAAACAAAGCGTGTATTCATGCAAGATCTACCCATATCCATGTATTGGACACAAAAAGCAACCAGTTCTCCCATAAAAAAGGCATACATCTACACATCATTTGACCCAGGGGTCCACACAAAAAAAAATACAAAAAGGAGTAGAGTTTATAAATCATGAGAATTATAATTTAAAATCAAAATATATTTCCTAAAATACTATAGCATCATTATCAATAAAATTAAGATCAACCTATAGAATATGAAGATAAAAAACATAGATGAAAAAGGACCTATAATTATGTGTGTTGAGGTTGTCCATGAATGGACTATGAAAGAACCTATAGTGTTCATCATTTAAGACCTCCTCAATGTACCAAAGACCCCATTCCAACTAAACTACATTCATTAAAAGATTTTATACATCAATGTTTCACTCCCTCTCCCTCTAAATATTAGTGCACCAAAAATAAACATAAGAAACTTTATCCTTTATAAATTGTCCAAAATGTGATTAAGTTGCAAGCAGTAACATTTTTGAATATCATTGACCCAATTTATAACTAGCAAGGAATCACTTAACACTTAGAGTTGATCACAATCCTTATCACAAGAAAAATCCATTAATGAGTGATGTGATAATAGCTCTTCCAAATATTTTGAACCCCTCCCAAGTCTCATATTGACTTCAAAATAGTGTTTATATGATAAATAAATAACAGAGCAACCACTACATGAGAAATTTCCCTCTTGCTCAACCCCATAAAAAAACCACATGGAAAAGATTTGTTAGTTTCCTCTAGAATCTTGATCCTATTCTAGGTAGGGATAGAAGGATGTTGAAAATGAGAAAGAATGGGAAACACTTCAATAGCCACTCAATCTAGGGAAGAGTGCTAGTTATGAAAAATTTCCTCTTTTCTTAGGTAAACACCCAACTAGAGAAGAGAAAGACAAAATGATTCTTAGATGCATGCCGCAAGCATTTAAAACAAATACTTATAGATCTTTCTAAAACTCTGCTAAGAATGCAAGTGACTGAAATCCAAAACACAAAAATAACATCTAGGATTGATTTGACCAAACCTTGTCTCCTTGCCCTTGACAACCACCTTAGGCTCCAAGTGGTTAGTCTTTTTTCTAACTTAGCTATTAACTAGGACCACTCTTCTTTCTCGTAGTATTTTAGTTTCACTTGGAAAACCAAATATTTTAGCCCTATATCCATTTCAATAGAGAGAAATGGAAATAAATTCATGAGATTCCTTACTTCATAATGTGCCAATTTTAAGTTAAAATTGAATATTTTTTAGCTATTAATCAACATGCTAGTATTTATTCCAAACAAATTATTGATATCATATACTGAATTTAGCATAACAAGGCCATTCTGCTACTTGTAAAAAATGTAAAAGAACACGAAGAATACTTGTCTCTCATCCCTGGCTACGCATGGAAGAATGGAAAGAAGACCCATTTATAAAAAAACAAAGGATATCGATTACATGCACCCCTCACAAAATTCACAAAACCAATCCCGAGTCCAAATGACTCAGGATATATATAACATCATCTTAATCTTCATAATTATGTTCATGGTCATTGCTGATATATATAGCATCATCTTGATTTTCATAATTATGTTCATCATCATTATCGCCCTGCTCATCATCAGTAGTTTCTTCTTCCTCATCACAATCACAATTATCATCCCATGGAATTCCACGTTTATAGCAAAATTCATGACCACACCTGAAAATAAACAAAATTTAATATTAGAACATAAAAACCTACATAAAAAATAAAAAACATAAGCACTTTCTAATTTACATTATGATTAAATTCTCATAACAAAAACTCCATTGCTCAGAAACCGTGTACCTGCAAACTATGTGCATGCAACCTTGGCTGTGTTCAATCATATGTTTGCAGTTCGGAGACCGCTTCCACTTGTTCTCTGCAAGCAAATTCAACTCTGCATTGGCTTGGCAAGACATGTTTGTGTGCCAAGGAACCCTGCACTCAATACAAAACAAGTAGGAGCATTTCTGACATTTTGTTGTTGTTGTTGTTGTTAGAGAAGAATGTGATGAGGAAGAAAAGGGAGAAGGAACTTATGATCACTTATTTAATTCTGATAAAACCATAAAAAACGAGCAATCAGGATATGGGCAATATACGTTCTCTGAAGCTGCAATTTTTTCCTCTTCAAACCTTTTCATAAAAATCTCAAACCATTTAGATGACAAGAATTTCTCACAGCCATATTTAGTGATCTTGGAATTGCACTAGGGATGTGGGCATTTAGGCACACCGCCATAATCGGCCATCATGGACTCATACAACGAAGACAATATCTATGATGGAAAAACATATTTTTGTGCATCTCATTCACATTCACATCCTCAAAGCACATATTGCATTTCTCCTTCACGTCAGCGCCTCCAATTACTGTCACCTCCACTTGATAATCAGGAGGTCTAAAATTTATCTGAGCGCTTGAATTATCACTAACATCACCACCAGTTATGCTACTGGTTTGGGGCTGGTCACTACCCACTGCTCGGAATGTTATATCCATGTCGAAATTCTCCAATGCTGGTTGACGACTTGTGCGAAGAAAATTGAATTTACAAGTCGAAATCCAAATCAAATATATATTTATAGCAGAGCATAGGTATATCATGCCCGCTGGCCGACTTAGAAGCCCCTTACGTTCATCATATGTGCACCAACTTACCACGTTCTCCATGTTAACATGGTATTTTGGGGCCTTTCACACGCAGAGTGGCAATGATGGTGTTATTTTCTCTTCCGAATTATTATTGTTTTGTTCTTCTCTCAACCGTTGTTTTTTATTTATTTTCAAATTTAACGTACTAGTTTTCAACACGTGTTTCATTGATGTTCTTTTATTTATTTTTAAACTTAATGTACTAGATATGTTATAATACATTTATATTATAAAAATCATAAAAAAATATTTATATTATAATGTTATTTTAAATCACTTATTATTAATAATTATAAAAAAAAATAATATGAGTTATATATATATAGATATATATAATTAAATTTTTAACTATAGAGATTGATTTATCTTAGAGATTCTTAACATGTCAATAAGTTTTGATTCAATAAAATGACTTATTAATACCACACGCCCAAAAAACCATAATTCGTGTTTATATGGCATGTATTCATATGCTATATTGTTTTTAATTAATCAAATAAATTATATTTTTTTAATTAATCAAATGAATTAAAAGAGAAAAAGAACATAACTATTTTTGAGATAAATCTCAAGCTTTGATTAATAACTACTATAAAAAATATTGTAGAATATTACATGGAGGTTAAATCCCTACCATTCACTTAATAGTTGTTGATAATTAAATTAAATCTTACAAACCCTATTTCAAAATAGACACAACCATCTGCTTAAATATATAACTTATTATATGTAAGTTTATAAATGGAAAATTACCCTTTATATAACATTTTTTATTTACATTTATAAGGAAAGCACGTGCAGAATTGATTGTCTTGTGAGGCAGTTGAGATAAAGTGGTTAGGTTTGATTGAATATTTTGGACCAATTTTGATCAAGTCAATAATATTACTTTTAATTTACTTACACATGGTAATGCCCTCCGTAAATGGGCTCAGATTAGGTCTACATACCTATCTATAAATAGGTGGAATCCAAGAGGATTTGGGTTGGCTAATGTTTGCGTTATGATTGTAGGAGAAATGTTCTAAGCGTGATTTTTGTTGTAATGTTGTAATTTTGTTTTGGATAAGCTCGCGAACCGAGCTAGGGTAAAGGAGTAATGTTGTAATATTTAACTCAATTGAACTAAGAAATATCATGGTATGTTCCTTGATGTGCCTCAACACATCGTTGTATTGAACAATAGAAACATGATACCAATTCCCATCGCATTTAGGAGCTTCATATATCTATTTTTCATCTCTAGCAACAAATAGTTCTTCACCATTAACAAACAATTGAGGGGTGGAAGAGAATACATCCACTAGTACAAAATGACTAATTAGTTACTAAAAAAATGACTAAAATTTGCATATAAACGACTATTTTTCAGTCGGTGACCAATAGTAGTTAATTTACAATATCTTATAATGTGACCAAGTTTTAGTCATTCTTAGCTTATGCATTAATTGGATGTCTCAATTTTATCATCTAGTAATATATTTAGTCATTAATTTAGTCATTAATTCAGTCATTGATTTAGTCATTAATTGCCAAAATTAATGACCAAATATACAACAAAATATATTACTATATGATCATCTTAGAAAATCAATTAATGACCAAAGAAATATGACTAATTTTTTGTTGTGTTATAAGATACTGTAAATTAACTACTAATAGTCATATATATTCAAAATTTAGTCATCACTTGAAACTGGTTAGTGACCAAAGAAATATTACTAAATTTCAGTTGTATTATAAGATATTGCAAATTAGTGATTAATAGATGTATATATGCAAAATTTAGTCATCATTTGTAATCACAAATTTATCATTTGCATTAGTCATTTATCTTTTCTTGGTAGTTTTGTATTCATTATATAAACAACTAATTTAATAGTTTATATTGATTTCATTTACTTTCATTAATAATCATTATAAATGACTAATTTAGTCATATATTCATTTTAATTATGTTTAACATTAATCAGTATAAACTAATAATTTAGTAATTTTAGATTGATTTTACGTGTTCATTATTAATCAACATAAATTAATTAATATGATTGCGACTAAATTAAAAAATGTCGTACACTGTCATACAAAGTTACATATGTTAATTACAATACTAAACAATATCAAGTGCAACTATAAATAATTCCAACCAAAAAAAATATATTATATGAAATGTCAAGTATTACAATATGAGTTTCCAACTTAATATTGGTTGGACTACAATTAACACATGAAATATTGTTTCATCACTTCAAAACATTATCATTTTATTGCCAAGGCATTGCACGTGAATTCATGAACTCTGAATAGTTGACCATCAGTCTCTATGTGTGTGTCTTATGCGGGATATTGGCTCTAAGGGTATCACTAGCCCAATTCCCTTCTCTCTCTCTTTTTTGCGTTTGTCACTCCAACGTTATATTTGTTTTCTTCTTTCTTCATTTCCTGTGTCTTACCATCAATTCTGACTTCCTTTTCTAAAAACAAAATAAGATACAATATATGGTATAAGACATGAAAGACGATGAACACTATAATATAAAGTAAAGTAAAATATAAAATATTAATACGACATATTCCTCAACATGAGCAATGTTAAAGCCATTTTTCCCCATAAAAGCAAGAAAATCAAACAAGTTTTCTTTAGTTGGGTGATAATGGTCACTATGTGGCCAAATGACCTGTATAAACATAACAAAATAAATTTCATCATAGAAAATAACACCTTAGTAACTTAGTATTCAACCTTCAAGGAAATATTAGGCACAATCATCTCAACTAAGTTACATGCTAAAAGATCAAGTTGTAGATACCTTGTGAAAACAAATAGTCTGAAGTGTGATGTCTAATCCTTGTCATTTTATTCGCAACAACATTTCATTATCCTATGCATGAACTTGGTCAAGTATATAAACAAAATGTGCTCAAATAACAACATGAAATTAAACTTTTCTAATAGTCATGAAAATATTTTAACAATAAACAACTAAATTGATTTCAATCAATTAAGTGTAATACTAATTTCATATTCAAGCTTTAGTTGTTGTTTAAATGGACGTGATACCAAGTATTTTCAATTTCATTGTTAAAAGACAACAAAATCAAAAGAAACATTCAAAATTCAATCAAACAATAAAGAGAGGATATCATGGAATGGACATTGCAATTATAAAAAAAAAATGTTTGCCTATTCACAGATGTCTTGTTTGGCATTCCTAAAATATTTGCTTGCCCAAAATAACCATGAGGTGAAATAATCACAACATTAAAAACCATAGGAAACCCCATTAGAAACTCGAACAATTTTTTTTTTAGTTGGGAAATAATGGCCACCATGTGGCTAGATGACCTGCATAAAGAAAGAAAATAAAATGTCACCATAGAAAAGAACACCTTAGGAATTTAGTATTCAACCTTCAAAAAAAATCTTAGGCATAATCATGCAAACTAAGTTACATGTTCTAAGGGCCAAGTGGTGAATTAACATACCATATTTCTAGCTCTCCATTTTTTATTGCGCCAAACTGGCTAATATCTAGTCCAAAAAGCCAATAATTTTCATTATAGTGGATCAACAAAGTTTCTACAAGAAGCATCTTAAAAATAACCTTCTCCATTCTCCATTCAAGAGGAAAATTCAATGCCCAATAAAGATGAAGATCCCCTTTCTGGCTACTCTCAGGAATCATGTATATATGCATATGCAAAACAACAGCATAAGAGGAAATTGTGCAGAAAAAATATCTATAAAATTGAAAATAGATGACAATGATGACATAATGAGAAAAGTGAATTAAAATTAAGAAACTTGATTTATTTTCATAAGGAAAATGTTAGGGAGAAATCAAAAGCAAATCTCAAGGTTTACACAAGAAAAATGCCACCCTTCTTACCATTTTTTTAATACTAGTGCTCCTAAGCATCATCAAGTTGTTGTTACTAAAAAGTGTTGCTATTTTAAAGTGTACCCTGAAGAGGATGATAAAGGAAGAAATGCACATGATGTCAAACTAACAAATTTAAAACAGGAAAACAAATAATGTTGATCTTTCCAGGTTCTTGAAACATTGTTTCAATATTAACAACCTTTTTTACAAAGCAAAGATGCATTAACCAAAATCCCAAGGAATGCATTTGTTCTTTCACCGCATCACAATTTTTTGCTCTAAAAGCTTACCAATTAATCCTAATGTCGCTCAAAAATTTCACAGAATCATTTACTGAACAAATTGTCTCATTTATATTTGAAAACATGAAGTTTGAAAAGTGCAAATTGATTTTGATTTAGAGTTGGTAACACTCAGAGCATGAACATAATTAGGTGTTTATTATGCACCTGTGTTCTCATCATGGATTATGAGTTTAACACCAACCACTTTGAGCACTCTATATTGCAACCACCATGACCTGAGACTTTTCCATGATCACAATGGGGAGGGTGAATGGTAAAACCCCATTAGCTGACCTATACATACCCTAAGGAGAGTACATGTCCTACCCATTTAGGTATTGGCTCATTGAGCGTGTAAATATCAATAAAATCGAAGAGAAAATGTAAACAAAGGTTGTAATATATGCATGTATTAATAAGAATCTTATACTTAAAGTGAGATCATAATTGTGTAGAAGTTACCTAGATTTAAAGAAGTCAACTTTTAGTTATAATTAAACAAGAACCCTAACAAAACATCCTTCACTTCCAAACATGTGTTTATGAAATCACATTAATAAGATTATATTTCCTCACCTACCTATCATACTGATAACCATAAAGATAAGAAAGGTGAAACTCTTCATCTAAAGTAATGCCTAAATGTTGTCAGGTGGCTCTTGATTAATGTTGTTTTCCATGCCAATGTCCCCTCACATTGTGATAGTATTCTTTGTCTCAATGAATAGGTACATAACATCTCCCATTACATCAACACCATATGAACCATTTTTATGTTGAATAAGCTAACTACCATCCTAAGTAATTCAATTGAAAAAATTCAATCGTAAGCTAACTATCTAGAAACCATATAACAACTTATAGTTTTAGTATTCTACCACAATTGACCAAACAAACAAATTGAAAAGCATTGAAACATGGTCTACCATTATGATCCAATCCATTAAGCTTCAAGAAATATAGAGAATAAATAGTTGGAACAATTCCACAAAGCATCAAAGTTTGATCCTACATACTATATTAAGATGTGCTTCCATTTATTGAAGGTCTTATGTGAAAATGGAAAACTCAAAAAATAAGAGGGCAGTTATAATAGCACCTAAGATACAATTTTCATATCCTTTATAAGTTTGAAAAAATGAATGCATGGGAACAATGAGACAAATTTCAGACAACTTAAATGGAAAAGCATAGAAACATGGTCTGCCACTGTCATGATCCATCAAACTCCAAGAAATATAAAGAATAAATAATCGGTTCATTTTCACAAAGCCTCAAATTTTGATCCTACATATTATATTGAGGTGTGCTTCCATTTATTGGAGGTCTTAAATGAAAATGGAAAACTCAGAAAATAAGATGGCAGGTTTAATAGAACCCGAGATACAATTTCATATCCCTTTTACTATAGTTTATAACTTTGAAAAACTGAATGAATGGAAAATAAAGGGGCAAGGATAATGTGAGGTAAATTAGTAACTAAAGAAATTTTACTGTTAGGATATTCCGACACACAGGATAAAGTTAAGTTCAACTTGGTCTAGTATAGAGTTAGGTTAGAGTTAGATAAAGTTTGTTTCTTTACCGTTGTACATTTTGTAACTTACAATCCGACGGTCACGATATGTAGTGATCCGACGGTTCACTCTCACCTCGGTATTACCGACACTTGATTCGTGGCTTGACACCCGATTGGTCCATGAGTTCTATTTAAAGCGCATGGAGGGTCATTGTTCGGGTAATCTGTGCATGAGAGAAGCTTATGTAAATTTTCATTCTTTGATTAATAAATTGCTTGTAGTACCCACATTGGGACAGGTCGTGGATTGTTTCCCTCCTTGCACTTTGAGGGTTTTAACCACGTCAAAAATACTGGTGTATTGATTTGAGATCTGGTTGTGAGCGGTGTCCTTTTGGTGTTCTTTCTAATGAACTTACCCTGTAAATTCCGACATGGTATCGGAGCTATTTGAGGGCCGCGTCCATTGGTGATCCAAATCTGAAGCCGGTAGAACTGCATGCGGCTGTCGTTTCCTAGATCTGTTGTTTCTGACAGCTTTCAGGCCGAGAGGACTGCTCTGTTGCGTTCGGAGCATCTGTTCCAGTGAGGAACCCCTTTCGTTTCACGTGAAAAGGTTTCCGGTAGCCCTAGCTTCGTCATTTTTCAGATCGGGAGGTATACAGTGTCTTTTTTTGCAGTTTACTGTTATTTTCTCTCTGCTTATTTCGGTCTCAGTTTATTTAGCTTTTTTTTTAACCGGATCTATACCTTTCATTTCTGCGTATGCTTTTTGCCCTGCGACTCTGTGCGATCTGGGAAAATCATAAACAGAAAGGAAGGATTTTTCTCATGCGTATGCTCTTTTCCCTGCACCTTAGTGTGATCTCAGAAAATCAGAAACATTGAGAAAAATATTTAGTTTTTCGGCTAAAGCTAACTTTGAGATTTTTTTTTAAAATTTCTAGTTTTTTGGCTAAAGCTAACTTCGAGCCGCAAGGTTCGTTTTTTCTTTGCATATTCGTGTTGGGTTTTGTGTTTTGTGTTTTGTAGGGAAAAAGAGCTTTCTCAAGGCAAGCACGCAAACCAAGGCCCCCCTCTCTCTCTCTCTCTCTCTCTCTCTCTCAAATTTTTTGTATAGATCAATTGGTTCAAAGCTATTTTAAGAGAGTAGAGGTCTTGGGTTCAAGTCTCCATTTTGTGGGGGCGGACTTTTTTCATTCCCGCACATTTGCGCACTTTGCCGGCAACGTCAACAATTTTTTTTCAAAAAGCCATAACTTCTTCATCCGGAAGCCTTTTTCCGAGCCGTTTTTTCTAAAACCGCCTATTTTTTCGAGATCTATCCATTGGAACACTTACTTTCAGCATATTCGGCTTTAGTTTTTTAAAAAAAATGGAAAGTCCATGCCAAGTCATTCTTGACGGCACTAACTACTTCCAATGGGTAGCCTACATGGAAGATTTACTTAGAAGTAAAGGTCTCTTCAGAATAGCCACAGACCAAGAGAAGAAACCAAAAGTGAAGACAAAGCTGCAAAATGGGAGAATAGACAGGATCAAGTACGTGGTTTGATAGGGATGTCTATTTCTCCTGATCTTAGATTCCACATTGCAGATCTTGAGACTCCTCATGAAGCATTAGAAAAACTCGCTAATTTTTTTGGGATTAAAAATGAAATTATAGCCCATCAACTTGAAAATGAGCTGCTTACTTTGGATCCTAATAATTTTTCTTGCATTGAAGATTTCTCATCCAAATTCAAGACCCTTAGATATCTCTTGGAAGGTGTTAAAGTTAAGAAAGAAGATGGTAACCTTATTTATTCCATCCTTACTAAGTTGGGACCAGCCTACTCTGTATTTGTTTCCACTTTCCATTCTACAAGGGAAGCTTTCATTTGTCAAGGACAAGAATACAAGGCCCCTTCCTTTGACTCCTTTTGTGATTCCTTAATAGAGAACAAGAAAAACTCTTACACCTTGGTCTTCTTAATCTTGGAAACTCTTCCACGAAAGCGTTAGCCGCCCAGCAGCAACCAAATTCAAAGAATCCTAAGAAGTCATATCCTCAAAAGAATGGTCCTAAACCATCTCAGCCTCAAAATGAAAGATCATTTCAGCAAAATGATAAGACCAATAAAAACAAATGGAAGAAGACTGATAAACATTGTAACTTTTGTAATCGAGATGGCCACTTAGAATCTAAATGCTTTAAGAAGATGGAAGCCTTGGAAGCCGCAATGAAGAAACATAACATCCATGTGGAGCCTACTTCAACTTCAACTTCCGGAATGGCACCTTCTGCATGTCATTGTCAATCATCTCAGTCTGGTTATGCATTAAATGTATCTTCTTCTTCTTCTCATTCTCATGAGTGGCTCATTGATTCTGGAGCCTCTTGTCACATGGCCAAAAACCAAGCCATGTTTTATTCTTTAAATGATTGTAACACCAAAAATATATATGTTGGTGATGATATATCTCTTAATGTTGTAGGGACTGGAACTGTTCATCTAGACAATGGTCAGTTTAATGATGTATTGTGTGTTCCAACCTTATCCTGCAACCTTCTATCTGTCTATCAGATAACTCATTCAGGTGAAGGTAAAATTGTTGAATTTTCACCTCATGATGTTGTAATCAAGGATCTAAAATATCCTAAACAGATTCTAGCTACTGGTCTTGCTGATGATTCCAAAAGGTTGTATAAGTTTCACAACTTTGGGTCATCAAATCTTCCCTCAGTATTTATTGCTCATAATGATGAAGTGAGCAAACTTTGGCATGAGAGATTTGGTCACCTAAACTATCGCTCCCTTCAGCATCTATGTAAAGAAAACATGGTGACAGGTCTTCCTATGGTATCTTGCAGAGATGGTGTTTGTTCCGGATGTGTACTCGGAAAACATCATCGGGACAGTTTTGACAAACGTGCCTCTTGGCACGCCTCAGCCCCTTTACAGCTTGTACACAGTGATTTATGTGGTCCTCTTCCTGTTGCTTCATTCTCTCGCTGCAAGTACTTCTTAACTTTCATTGATGATTTCTCCAGACGCACTTGGGTATACTTCTTAAAACTCAAGAGCGAAGTATTTAACACATTTTTGGCCTTCAAAGCCTTTGTTGAAAAACAATCTGGACATCAAATTCTTAAGCTAAGAACTGATAATGGTGGAGAATATGTTAAAAACACATTCATCAACTTTTTCACTGAAAATGGAATTCAAATGCAACATACTGTTCCATACACTCCACAACAAAATGGTGTAGCTGAAAGGAAAAATCGCACCTTAAAGGAAATGGCTAATTGTATGCTGCAATCTAAAGGACTCGGTCTTAGTTTTTGGGCCGAAGCAATTAATTGTGCAAATTATATAATCAATCGCACTCCTACTAAGGTTCTAGAGAATATCACTCCAGAAGAAGCTTGGAGTTCCATTAAACCAGATGTAAGTCACTTTCGTGTGTTTGGAAGTGAAGCATGGGCCCATATTCCAGATGAAAAGCATAAAGCTTTAGAACCTAAGAGTGAGAAATGTACTTTTGTTGGATATTCTGAAGATGTAAAAGGTTATAGACTTATTCCATTTAAGTCCAAAAATGTTATCATTAGAAGAGATGTAAAGTTTGATGAAAATAAATCGGCCTGCGAGCCTAGTCCAGCGGATGTGCCACCTCTTCCTATCTCTTCTACTTTTGAAAACATTTCTTCTTCAGATGATGAAAGCGAGGATGATAATCCTCCCCCACCTTCTCAGGATCCTCAACTTCCACGATGGGTCCGTACTACTCGGGATGCAGCAGGTGATCTTGCCGGTGATCCTACAGATCAGCGACGTACACGTTCTCAGTTTGAAAGAGCCTCTTCTTTACTGGCTCAAGCTCCAGAAAATCATGATCCTGACACTTTTGCAGAAGCTTCAGGCCATCCACATTGGGAAGAAGCTATGAATGAAGAATATCATTCATTGATGACAAATGATACATGGGATCTTGTTCCTCTACCAAAGGGACGCAAACTTGTTAGATGTAAATGGGTTTACAGAACCAAGTATGGACCAGATGGGAAAGTTGATAAACATAAATCTCGTCTCGTTGCTAAGGGCTTTTCACAGGTTGAAGGCATTGACTACACTGAAACCTTCTCCCCTGTTGCCAAAATGAACTCTATCCGCCTTGTTCTTTCCCTTGCTGCCTCTTTAAAATGGGAAGTCCATCAGATGGATGTTAAATCTGCCTTCTTGCATGGGGACTTGCAGGAAGAAATCTATATGGAACAACCCATTGGCTTCATACAAACAGACTCCAGCCTTGTTTGTCGACTTAAGAAATCCCTTTATGGCCTCAAGCAAGCTCCTCGGGCTTGGTATGCCAAAATGGATAGCTTTCGTTTAGAATCTGGCTTTTCTAGGTGTCATTCTGACAATACTGTCTACATCAAGAAAGTGGGCAACTCTCTTATCATTCTTGTTCTTTATGTTGATGATATTATTATTACTGGTAGTGATCCCAACCTTATAAACCATGTGAAGTCCAACCTTAAAAATAAATTTGAAATGACAGACTTAGGACACTTACACTATTTTCTCGGTCTTCAAGTCTTGCAATCCCAGGAGGGTATTTTCCTTTCCCAGTCCAAGTATGCTTGTGATATTCTTCGTCATTTTCACATGGAAGACTGTAAGCCAGCCCCTTCTCCCTTTCAGTCTGGAGTCAAACTTTCAGTCTCTTGTACTTCTCCTGAGGTTGATGCTACCTTATACCGTCAACTTGTTGGAAAACTCCTGTATTTAACCCATACTCGTCCTGATCTTTCCTTTGTTGTTGGCCTTGTTTCTCGTTTTATGCAAAACCCCCGTGAAAGTCATTGGAAAGCAGCTAAAAGAATACTTCGTTATGTTCGAGGTACAGTACAGTTTGGGATTCATTACAGTGCCAAAGAAGCTCCTCTGTTAGTTGGTTTCACTGATTCTGATTGGGCTGGTGACCATGATGATCGGAAGTCTACTGTCGGTTATGTCTTCACTCTTGGTTCAGGACCTATTACATGGGCTTGTAAGAAACAGGCTGCCATTTCTCTTTCGTCAGCAGAAGCAGAGTATCGTGGTGCCGTGGAAGCTAGTAAGGAAGCCTTGTGGCTTCGTCAGATCCTATCAAAGTTTGGCTTTGAGCAGCAGCATCCAACCACACTTTGGTGTGATAATCAAAGTGCCATTCAGCTATGCAAAGATCCAGTCCAACATCAGCGCAGCAAACACATTGAACTACACATGCACTTCATCAGAAAGCTCATTCATGACCATGTCCTTGAAGTGCAATATTGTCCAACAGATGATCAGGTTGCAGACATCTTCACAAAGGCTCTCACAGAGGCGAAGTTCACTAAACTTCGATATATGCTTGGAGTTCAGGAAGTTGTCACTAAGGGGGAATAGGCTCTAGTGCCTCCTTCCTTCTCCTATTGTGTCATATTTGTAAATCCTTCAATCCTATCCCAAGTTGTTCTTAAGGGGGGATGTTAGGATATTCCGACACATAGGATCAAGTTAAGTTCAACTTGGTCTAGTATAGAGTTAGGTTAGAGTTAGGTAAAGTGTTTTCTTTACCATTGTACATTTTGTAACTTACAATCTGACAGTCATGATATGTAGTGATCCAATGGTTCACTCTCACCTCGGTATTACCGACACTTGATTCGTGGCTTGACACCCGATTGGTCCATGAGTTCTATTTAAAGCGCATGGAGGGTCATTGTTCGGGTAATCCATGCATGAGAGAAGCTTATGTAAATTTTCATTCTTTGATTAATAAATTGCCTATAGTACCCACGTTGGGATAGGCCGTGGACTGTTTCCCTCCTTGCACTTTGTTGGTTTTAACCACGTCAAAAATACTGGTGTATTGATTTGAGATCTGGTTGTGAGCGGTGTCCTTTTGGTGTTCTTTTTGAGGAACTTACCCTGTAAATTCCGACATTTGCATGGTGAACCGAAGGAGAAAATCAAGGGAGGAAAGTAAAATGATGTCAAATTTCAAATGATAACAGGAAAAAAGGGGCAAATCTCTAATCTTCTAAGAAATAAATACACTACATACAAAATCCTACAACTTGTGAACAACTTGGGCTATTTTGCATGGTGTTTCAGGGATAGGGGTGACGGGGATGGTTAGAAGTTAACCCCAAATTTCAATGGGACAATCAAAAGTAATTTTAAAAAATAAAATTTTAAAGTAATATAAAATTTAAAAACAAAGATTCTAGAACATAGTGATATAATATAAGTCAATAAAAGTAACCGCCATAGGTAATAGATCTAATGTAAGTCAATAAAAGTAACAAGTCTTGGATAATATATCTTAAATATCTTATCTAATAGATATTATAGCTCTCCCAGAAGAAAGAGTTGATATAGGATACACAAACCTACCAAACATGGGAGTGAGAATTGTGAAGGAAATGAGCCCTCATTGTTATAGACATTTTTGTGCCTCGCGTCAAGGAGCAGGAAATGTCGATAATTACAGGGATCCTCAGTCCCTAAACATGTTGTTCTTACCCCTAAAAGAACAAGGTCATCAATCAACAGCACTTCCAATCAGTTCTCCACCTGAAAACACTTCAGAACAGGCTTATTTTGGATCATGTCAGCTGCTTAACTGAGCTTCTGCGCTGTATTGCAACTGTCCCACTCTGTACCTACGCTGGAAGTCAAAAACAATGAAGGCTACCTGCGCTGGGCGAGATTGGCCAAGTGGCACAGTCCTCCTGCAAGGTGTCAATTTCCCAGGAAGCTTCCAAACTGACACTTGGTTCATCAGATTCGCCTTGTGATGAGTAAGAGGTACTTGATCACCATGTGTAACCAAGGATCTCCAAGTGGACTCAATAACTGAAGATTAACTGAAGAGGGAGAGGACACTAGTCAGCTCTATGCCAGCCTCAAGCTGACTCATCCTCTCTTCTTCCCTCCTATATATAGAGCTCTTCTATGAGGTCTAAGGAGGCTGGAATTTTGTATAAGCAAGGAGGTGTTGTTGGTATACTGCCAGGATTATTGGGTGATTGTTTTACTAGAGGTGAAGAAGAGAGTTCTTGCTGCCGAGGAGGTGCTGCTGGATTGGGGCCAACATCATTGGTTGTAACTTCCTCTGGAACCCTGTTACTTTCTATCAATAAAGTTTGCATGTTCTTCTATATACTTGTTTTACATAGATGCTTTTGTGTTTACATGTATATTTGATGCAACCTAATCCATGCTTCAATTATGATTGCTTGTATCTCGTAGTTTGCTCCCTTTTGTTGTGCAGATTCTGTGTGTAGCTGGATCGGCTTGGAGAGTAAAGAGCTGGGAACGGGATACAAAGCGAGAAGGACAAGGATCGACTAAGCGCAAGACACCAGGTTGGTTGATCCTCTTTCTATTCTCTCTGTGCTTTCATAAAGATGAACATGAAAACTTTGTCATTCGGTTGTTGCTAAAGTCTGTCACCTTTAGAAAGGGTTAGTGTCATCCGCATCGGATACTTTTCCCCACAACAAACTGGCGACTTCGCTGGGGAGATCCTAGTATCTTGTTGTTGTAGAATTTTGCTATTCATTTCTTGAAGAAAGGAGTACCGAATCGAAAAGCTTTTGACTCTATCAAAAGCGAAGTAGAGGGTTTTGCTACTCTTGCTCCTTTGCTGAGCAAATTCAAGATTTGAAGAGCTAATCTACAGATGAATCCTTACTCTTTGTGATAGATCTTTATCCTCTTGATCATCCCTTAGCCTGTACTTAACCCATAGCATTTTATTTCAGTCAAAACAGTACATTTTTGAGCTTTTTATGACCTGGAATTCTTAGCAGACGTAACTCTCGTAAGTCAGTGCAGGCTATCCACAGGCAGTCTGCATTACAGCGCAGGTGCTCCCTTCGGGAACTGCGCTGAGAGTGAAACTGGCAGACCAGTGCCTGCGCTGGTCCAGTTGGCCTTAGTCTAGCTCAGCTCTTCCTTTGTGTCTTGGCCCTGTTTGCACTTGTTTTTGGCTGATTGCTTGCTGGTTATTGTATTTGCTGTAGACCACTTCTCCTTGACATTATTCCGCCTCAGTTGTGTGATGAAATTGTAAACGTTCTTTCAGTATTTCTTGTTTCAGTTACAATTTCCCATTGTGAAAAGCGAACCTAGTAGCTGTGGCCTCTTAGATTGCGATCTTATGAGTTAGTGTTATTGCTGTTCATAGCTGTTTTGGATTGGTTTGCTTCTCACTTTATGGTTTGAATCTATACTTTTCCTGTATTTAAAACAAGTCTTTCATAAGGTGTTCTTTTGATTGTGGACAAGCTTGTTTATTTCTACTTGAAAGTTGATTCAAAAATCATACAACAGTTTCCTTTTGTTAAGCATCAACATTAAGGATAACGAAAAGAAATACATGCATTGTGCATTTTGCATTTGACTGTATGCTTGACGATTTAGGAAAATGTGCATTTTAGTGTGTGTTCTTTGATCTGTGGAAAAAGTTGTGTCTTGCTCTTTCCTCAAGTAGATTAAGGTTTTCAAAGTTGAAAGATTGAAAAGATTTTGCTTCTCATTCTTAGATTGCATATAGGAAGTTGTATATATACATCTCGTGGCGAACCTGAAAGGCAAACTGTTAAGGAAGATCAACATTAAAATAAACTCAATTTACATAACAACGCTTTGGAATTTAACGCAAACATCTAGAGGTCTAGGTAGAGACGTGTTCCGGCGTCGTTAAACATAGTGACTGTCGATCTCTACGAAGGTGGGTGATTCCTCCTGAGAGTCGGTGGCACTAACATGGATTTGAGCTCCCGCGTACCGTCGCGTATATTGGGAGACCCCTATAGGCTTTTATCCTTTATCCTTAGGAAACCGTGTCGGCCGCCCTACTGATCGCGATGCAGTGAACACAGCATTCACGAAGATCGACCACCCGTACCGTAAAACGTATTCTGTGGTTTTGCGAAAGGTTTGGCACACCCTCTGCCTAGATCTCCAGAGCAGTTTCTTTTGGCCCTTTTCAAACTCTATAACTGAAAAGGTCCAACCGAGCATTTGTCACTTCGGGCTCGTTAATACATCGAAGGCGACTAGAGTCATCTTTAGCTTTTTCTCGACTCTTAAAACATGAAAAAGCAAGTTTGTGTCTAAAAGCGTCGTAAATAAAACTTATTTTAAAGCGGAACATAATCACCTGTTATTCCCACGTTGATCTTTCAGTTGAAAAGTATGGAGCCCACCAACCAAGGAAGTAACCTTGGCGGAAGTCCAAATCCCTTCTCCTCTTGGGGAGATGTTGGTGCGCCTCATATGGCTACATTGTCACTTCCAGGATTGACAATCGGCCTTCCTGTTTGGCTCTTTTCAACTAATGTTGTCCAAATCGCCACTAATCCTGAGCAGTCGAATCAACTGTCAGAATAATCTAGAACTACCCACCAGCCTTCTACCTCTGGTGATACTTCCTCTGATCCTTCATCTTCGCAGGGTAGAGCCGGAAAAAGTCAGCCTCCCAAGGAGAAGAAGGGAAAGAAGAAGAAAGGGAAGAAGCAGAAGGAGCCTCTGGCGAAGGCGACTGGGGGCAAGCAGAAGAAAACTGACAAAAACCCACACACTGCACCGACCGGGCCTAAATCGCCATGTGTCATTTGCAAAGGGATCCATTTCCATCGTGATTGTCCTTGTATTCCCCGGATACTAAGGGACTGGTCCCCGAGGTTGCACAATCCAGTAGCATCGACCTCTGGTTGTCAAGTTGATTGCATTCCCTCAACTAGCGAGAGTGAAGGACGAAGAAGGGGACCAAGATCACCCTGTCTATTGTGTGAAGGTCACCATGCCATCCACAAATTTCCATTCTTAGATGAGGCAAAGAGAGTTTTGGAAGATCGCCCGGTGTCATCGGTGCAACTTCCGCCTGGATACCGAAAACTCGCGCCTAATCCCTCGATAGTTGAAAATCCAGTTGAACCACTCAAGTGGTCAGCTGATGTGTCAGTCATTGAGAATGAACCTACCAAATCTAGACCAGACGAAAGTCTAAAGGTCGAAACGGCAGTTGACCCAGTTCTTCCTTCAAAGGTTCTATCGTCCAATGACTCCGTCATTGAAGACCCGTCTTCAAATGACACCGTCACCGAAGTGTCGTCTTCATGTGACACCCTCACTGATGAGAACAAGGATGACACCATCTAGGTTCTCTTTATCAGCACCGACTCCGACGAGCATCCAGGCAATGCGCCCATTCCTTTATCGCAGGAAGGAACATCATCTGAGTCGTATCCGGCCGTATATTCGGTCCCACCACCAAGCAACCTGGTTGTAACCTTTGATTGGAATCAACTAGGCAGACCCCGGTTACCAGCCAGTACACCATTTAGAATCATTGTCCAGATCTATAGAATGGTTATGGCTGGTACTATCATTGATGAAGGGGCGTCTGTGAGTATCCTTTCCTCTATTGCTTGGAAAGCACTGGGTTCCCCAGCGCTTTTACCTGAGTTGAGAAATCTCTCAGGTTTTGATAAAGGAACCAGTCGACCATTAGGAATCCTCCCCGATGTACCTGTTACATTGAAGGGGAAGACCGTCAGGATGAACGTGTTGGTAGTTCAAGGACCCTTGGATTATAACCTACTCCTTGGATGCGACTATATTTATTGCATGGGAGCGATAGTCTCCTCACTCTTTAGAGTAATGTGTTTTCCACACGAAGGAAGGGTGGTCAAGCTCGTAGACCAGCTTTCATTTCCGGGATCTCGCATCGCAAATAGTCAAATACCAATCCTAAATGGTCTGTTCACTCAAGATTCGCCTCCACCCCCAGTCCTCCTTCCCGATGAGCGCGAGTAATTCGGAAAGAAAGACTAGGACCCAGGGGGCATGCACCCTGGTCTGCTTCGGGCAGAAGAAACTCCGGGTATAAGGAAGAATTTCCGCAGGAGAACATGACTAGTCCATACCCCGTCCGAAGGAAGTGGGGTTGTTCTGGAATAATGATCTTTTGTTAAAGTTATGTGTTTGGGAATCATTCACCTTTGTCTAAAAAAGTGGGCAATGCCCAAGTAGGGATTCCCTTATTGTAACAAGTAGTCACCATCTTTAAATTCAAGCCTCGCCCATCGAAACATATGTTTTGAAGGATAAGCAGGGGCAGTAAACTAAGAAGGAGACCGTATTGTTATGACAGAGGGTAACCATCTTTGGACAACCCAATGATAGACACCGCCGAAGAAAGAGATTGATTTGCGGCAGCGAATAGAACCACTCTTCGGATAATAAGAAAGAGGCAAGCCTCCCTCGATAATACCAATGTTTTATCTTTGAGTAGTGTTCTTCTATTGTCACAATAGCTGTTTGTTAAAAGTGGGCCGACAGGAAGTCTGAGTACTGCGTAAGACCCCTTAAAATAACGAGAAGACAAGTATCGTTAGCATTAGATTAGCAAGATGACAAATAACTGTGAACACCCAAAGAAAAGCAGAAGTAGGAGAGAGGAGGGGCAACCTCGAAATTCTATCCTATACCTGGGGGCATGCAAACTTTCTGGAGTGCAAGCTAGGGGCGGTTATTTATCTGGTTTTAAGATTAGCCGTTTCCAAACTTGCATGAAAGAAAGCCTGTGGGGCAGAAGTAAAATTTGCCAAAATAAGAGCATAGCTGTAGTAAGGCATAAGCTCTATAAAAATTGGTCCTTATAGGAGGCATTCTTATGACTGGTATATCGAGCAGTTTTAGCATATAGTTCATGCTCGTTAAAAAATAAACGCGAAATTCGAGCAGTTTTAGGCCTGAATTTATGCTCGTTAAAAAATAAAAAAGTGTGAGCAAATGTTTCCCCCAGAGTTCAAGCTCATGGAAAAAATGAACCGGTAAATAACCTTTTGAGATCGTAAATTCATTAGCCATAAGAACCTTGATCGTGTTTTCATCCACCACCTCCACCGTTCATTTGGCCAATCATTCACTTCCATTTGTGTGTTTACCTCTTTTGAGAAACAGCTGCGAAGAGTGATTTCACCTAGCCATCCTTGTGACACTGCCGTGATTGGAAATTCCAACCTGTACCTGGAATCTGTAGCTATCCCTGTTTATCACTCGTTCCTCAAAAGATGAGTCTTCTTTCAGCTCTTTTCACTGACTCGTAAAATATGAAAAGTTTGCCGAGTTTTGGCCTTCCAGCTCGTTAAAATGACCGGAACGCTATCCCTCCTCTAAATTTTAATCTTTTTGGACTTGAGGGATTATTGCACAAAAGGATCGAGCGCTTGCCTGGTTCAGCTCGTTAAAAATACCGAACAGCCATCCCTTCTGTATTGTTTTATACTTTTTCGGACTTAAGGGATTAGCTGACGAAAAAGGAATTATGGAGTTGACTTTCTGTACCTTTTTAGACTCTCTAAAAATGAAAAGGACCGAGTTTTCCTTGTCGTTAGACTCGTTAAAATAATTAAATAGCGACAAACTTGTCTTTAGACGAGAACGAGTTTCCCTATCGCTAGGCTCGTTAAATCTTAGCGATGGGCTTGCCTGAAGGGCAGGTTATAGAACAAGCATATGTTATCCTCCTCAAGCTTGACAAAAATAAAGAGGTACTGGTCAGAAATGACTGGGGAAAAATTGGGAGAACATCAAAGTTTAGAGGTAGCAAGTCACTCTTGAACATGACACTTTTTCCGTATCATATCGGGTTGGGTTGTCTCATTCACCGGTTTCATCACCATGGTCCTCGCCACACCATCCATTCGGGGTAATGCTACCGATCCATCACATCAGTGTCGTTATATGTTCAAGAGGGGTCATTCAGAAAGTGTCAACCGTGTCCCATCCACTACCATACATTTTCCTTCATCCATTTCATGATCGCCACCCTGAATCATATGTCACAGTTTGTTTCACCTCCACTAAATCATTAGCTCCGTTCCGTGTCATTGATGTGGGATTCATCAAGGCCCTCCTTTGACGGATCACTTCTTGTCGACTTCAGCTCATTATCCAAGAAGTCGATCTAGGAACACCCCCATCAGTACTTTGAAGCTTGCATGCCTCAATGGCAAGTTTCTCACTTCCGGCGACAGGTATACATCAATGACCTTCGACCAGAAGATTTTGCGTGGCGTTCGACGCCAAGTCCTTTATTCACGCCACGTGAATTGTACTGTCGTACCTTGAGGGTCATCGTCCTTATTGGTGATTCCTCTCGCGCTTGTTAACGGTTTCATTATTGACCGGTAATCAAGCAATGTCTTTCCATGTTCGACTTCAGCGTAATTCTCACATGGATCGACTTGTACTTAGAGTGAAGATCGAACGAGTTTGAAGACCCCGGATCTAGTTTCATCCATCCGGGCTGCGATATATATTCAGGAAATATAAAAGCATTTGCCATGTACATCATTGCAGCAGATGATCATCCTCCTCAAAGGATGATAATTTTAGCGGAAGATTATCAGTCTGTCTTCAGACGATCGTCTGTCATATGTACCAAAATGTATTTATAGAAAGCTGAGCATGGGAATACCCGCCTCAGCTAGATCATGAGAATAATGATGAATGAAAGATAATGTATTGTATTGTATTGTATTACAGGGCACTCTCCTCAGCACTGGAACGAACTTCGGACCCTCTAGCTAAAGCATTTCACCCGATTAACGGCCTCATACTTTAGGGGGCAACTGTTATAGACATTTTTGTGCCTCGCGTCAAGGAGCAGGAAATGTCGATAATTACAGGGATCCTCAGTCCCTAAACATGTTGTTCTTACCCCTAAAAGAACAAGGTCATCAATCAACAGCACTTCCAATCAGTTCTCCACCTGAAAACACTTCAGAACAGGCTTATTTTGGATCATGTCAGCTGCTTAACTGAGCTTCTGCGCTGTATTGCAACTGTCCCACTCTGTACCTGCACTGGAAGTCAAAAACAATGAAGGCTACCTGCGCTGGGCGAGATTGGCCAAGTGGCACAGTCCTCCTGCAAGGTGTCAATTGCCCAGGAAGCTTCCAAACTGACACTTGGTTCATCAGATTCGCCTTGTGATGAGTAAGAGGTACTTGATCACCATGTGTAACCAAGGATCTCCAAGTGGACTCAAGAACTGAAGATTAACTGAAGAGGGAGAGGACACTAGTCAGCTCTATGCCAGCCTCAAGCTGACTCATCCTCTCTTCTTCCCTCCTATATATAGAGCTCTTCTATGAGGTCTAAGGAGGCTGGAATTTTGTATAAGCAAGGAGGTGCTGTTGGTATACTGCCAGGATTATTGGGTGATTGTTTTACTAGAGGTGAAGAAGAGAGTTCTTGCTGCCGAGGAGGTGCTGCTGGATTGGGGCCAACATCATTGGTTGTAACTTCCTCTGGAACCCTGTTACTTTCTATCAATAAAGTTTGCATGTTCTTCTATATACTTGTTTTACATAGATGCTTTTGTGTTTACATGTATATTTGATGCAACCTAATCCATGCTTCAATTATGATTGCTTGTATCTCGTAGTTTGCTCCCTTTTGTTGTGCAGATTCTGTGTGTAGCTGGATCGGCTTGGAGAGTAAAGAGCTGGGAACGGGATACAAAGCGAGAAGGACAAGGATCGACTAAGCGAAAGACACCAGGTTGGTTGATCCTCTTTCTATTCTCTCTGTGCTTTCATAAAGATGAACATGAAAACTTTGTCATTCAGTTGTTGCTAAAGTCTGTCACCTTTAGAAAGGGTTAGTGTCATCCGCATCGGATACTTTTCCCCACAACACTCATTACAAAAGCATACTACTTAGTATTTAGGATTGCAATGCTTAGATAACCTTTGTCCATGTTTGAATGAAAAACAACTTGGTGAATACTTTTATTTAAGAATTGGAACTAAATGGGTACTAGTTTCGATAGTGGCTATTCAAATGTCCTCAAAACCATCACGACGGATCTCCCAAAACTCCCTGTTTTTGGAAAGAACCATCTAGAGGATTTGAGATAAGTCCCAAAAAACCATCATAAGATGTATCCCAAACATCCCATTTTCTAGAAAGAAGCATTTAGACAATGTGGGTGATGATTGCACATCCTAAGACATGTTTCGTTCAAAATAGGGACTTTCCCCTTGTAATCCCCAAGGAGCGGAAAATCCAAAGGATGCATCCGAGAAGTAGAGACAAGTCCCGCCATGCAACATCATCCTCAGTGCATAATCCAAATGATACAATATAAAGTGATCTAAGAGAGTGACACACTAACATATGAACTCATGACCAAGTGTAGAAATTGACCTATATATCCATAAGAAGAATGTATGTAAGGAAATTATGAAATCATTACATGCATGCATGGAAGATAACATTTATCATATCTAATTAAATTTTAATACTATCATCCCTACAATTGGAGGGCCTAAATTAAGGAAACAATCGAAAATAAAACTTATAATTCGATACATCTATTATAATTCCAACAAAATGAAAGTAGATTGTGGATTACAAATTTATAATCATGATTACATAAGAACTACTTACAAGTTTCAGGGGACCCATACTCATGGGCTTCGGAGTAGTAATGAAATGTTTTGAAATTTCAACTAATGGCTTTGGGAGCATCCAAAACATTCCAGTTGCTCCATTCTCAGTTTCACACCACTCTTTTGGGTGCTTCTTAGACACAACCAACATTGGGGATAGTTTGGACACTACTTACTTGCATATCCCTACATGTGACACCACTATTGGGCATTTAAATTCTACCTACAATTGTTGTCACTGAACCCTGCAAGTAAATTTATTAGTTTTATGCTAATAATCACAAAAGTAGGTCAATGGGACTGAAGAAGAGTGCAGTCAATATGGCTACAATGTAGGAGTGCAAGTGCATATCCTAGAAAAAATGCTAAAAGTAACATATAGAGAAAGAAATTAGTGGTAAATTTGTTGCAACACGTATATAAGAGACCGTTGTATAATAGAATATACTCAATGGCCTCCTAAAAAGGAATGAGTGAGCGATATGGGAAGGTCTTGCAATGGAGCTAGATATGTCAGGGGCTCCTGATTCTAATGACTAATGGCAAGGAAGGTGAATTGGGTACAAGGGAACTGCCAACATCCCTTGTGGCCAACAATGGATCTAATCGTATGATCCTAGGGGAGGTGTACGAGAAAGTGATACTCCTAGCATATGTGGTCAAAAGGAATAAACTGTGAATAGGTATTTGGCCACTCATATGCGATTGGGGTGTAGCCAGACATGTTAGGAACACCTTGCTCTGGAACTATATGGAGTTGGTCCCTCTAGTACTCTAAGAACCTGTGAAATTGATGCATGGTTCAACATCATTAAAATAGTCTCAATGGTATTTGTTGATCTCCCCAATGAGAAGGCTGAGAAAAGACCCAAGATCTCACCCTTTTAAGTATCTCCATTTTCCGCAAAGGACCACCATCATTATTTAAGGAAGCTACAAGTAGTATAGTAGTTTTATAACTTGACTAGGAAAAAAAAGTACATTTTAAATTAAGCAAAATCAAGAATACTTTCAAAGATAAATTTTCAACATAACAGATAAGTATTCTAGTGTGCATGTGTCTACTTATGGTTGGGTAGCTATAACAATTGACAAAAAAGTACAAAAATGCCACATTTGTTTCCCTTTCTATTCAAAATCTCAATATCTCTAGGGAAGGAAAACAATCTCTGGAGTTCCATAAATTTTGTTGGGTTGGATTTTCTTCTATTTATATACTTGGTCCTTGGTTAATCCCTCATATTATAAATATAGGGACCCATTTCCAATATGTCGTTGGATTGTGATGATTTCTTGGATAATTTGGCCTGTTTGCTCAATTTATGCAACTAATGATTCCATAAGTTAGATGCCATTTCAAAACTACATAATTCAATTTCTTCCTACTATTGAGTGGATTATGAATGGAGATTTCAATATGGTCGAATGGGATACAGATAAAATTGGCACAAGACCAGACACTAAGGTCCTTCAATATTTATTAGTTTAATATCATGGAATGCGAGGGATGCTTCTAGAGAAGGAAGGAAATATTTGATATGGGGTGCCACCCATTCTGTTATGCTGGAAATTCTTCTATTATGCATGAGTTCAAGATAATTGAGTTAGACCTCTCCCTAAATCAAATGTTAATATGGATGTACAGTCCCTAATGAAGAAACACATATTCAAGGTTAAATTGTAGGTTTCTCCCTAGATCAAAAGTTATGATGGATGTACACTCCCTAATGGTGCAACACACATTCAAGGTCAAATTAGGGAAATCGTCATGTTTAAAGAGCTAAATTATTAATATGCCCTCTATTGGATCTAAACTTGGGCCAAAACTTACACAGGATTTAGTTGAAGAACAATGCAGTGCCTTGACAATTTTTCTCTAGCAACAAGTATTGTTGTGGGTTACGATATTCACTAAAAAGGTGACATAGCCATCCCTATATCTTATACTATATAAGACAACAAAAGAAAAATATTTCATCTCAATATATTCTATATGAAGATTACAAAATCCTATTCTCTTGACGAATCTATTGTTTAGCCTCCACCAAAGCCTATGTAACCCCACTAAAAACTAGCCCAAATATATCTTAGAGTGCATGCATCTAGTGTCACAACAAGGGGATCAAACAAAGGAGACATGTCTCTAATAGATGCATAGAAGGTCATCTTAGGCTTAAATACTGCTAGTGATTCAAGCCAAGAGACCTAGACATATTACTTGTATATTTCATCTATGATGAACATGTTCATAACATGTTTATTCAAAAAAATATGTCCAAGAATATCCAAAGTATACTTGAAAGCAAGGAGGAAATCCATCAGCAAAATGACCATAGCAAGACATGAGAACTTTGAAAACCAAAAACTGTGATCCCACCCAATAGGTGTAGTCAAGGTCATAGCCGCAAAGGAGGTCATAATAAATATGAAAGTTCCTCTCAACTATCAAGTCCAAAACTCCATATATTAGGATCTATAGATGATGATAAGGATGTGCTCCTTTTTACCTTATAACATGTGATATTGATCTAATAGACATATATGCAGTCTTTATCACCCACTAACGTCAGTGGCATATTAGAACTCACAATATTCTAAAACCTTCCAATCTCAGTTCTCAACTATCCATACTCCCTTACTTGTACATATCGGTAGGAAAAAAAACTATCCCTAACCATGTAGAATACATCCAAATCACATTTAGCCTTGCCTGTGGTTTTTCCTTTACAGTCATTTTGACATTGTTATGATTGCTCGAATTTGATGTGTTAAATCTTAATCTACTACACTTGGAAAGGACTTGAGGCATTAATTTCTTTTTGAAACACAGAAGCTTCCATGATCTTCAAAGGAAACATAATGCTGAGTAGCATGATTAATTTCACTATTCGAGTATATTTTCTTTAAACTAAAATGAAAAAATATATAAAACATAGTAGAAATCCTTAAGAACCAAGCATATTATTAATTATTTCTTCCTGGAGATAGGTAGGTTGAATATTTGAATCATCACTCATTCACAATTCCAACTTTCCCTGTGAATAGTTCTACCCATTCCCAAGGACCAGGCAACAATCACTAGGATTCTGTGCGGTGCATGATATTTGCTAGCAATGATGCCAAGTCCTGAAAACCAGAGTTACTTTGCATTTTAATTTATGGCATCCATTGGCTCATCAAAGTTGTTGGGGTTCTCCTCCTTACACCATCGTTATGGGATGTGTGTCAAAACTCTATGTGAGACCAGGATTACATGGATATTTTATAATGGTTCTATTTTAAGCAAGGTTCAAGCCTCCAAACCAAGGGGGATGGTTCTTGCAACCCTGTGCATACAGGAGTCCAAAATAGACTAGCAGCGGTCCCAAAACAATGCATGATAAGCACACATCCTTAGGCCATGACAATTCCATGAAAGTCGTGAATGCACATGATTTACTACTGGAATACCTTATGGGAAAACACAATAAATAGAGGATGTAATAGACGACACATGCACAACAGGCATGGGCAGACCCCAAGATAGGCACAAACCAAAACATTATGTGTTGAAATTGAAAAATTATGGCCACAAGAATGAAGAAATTATGAGTATGAAAATCAAGGCAGTCACCTATAATCAGTAGGAGAAAATTTGGTGTTTAGAGATAAAGATCCCATAAATTTTTATTTTTTGGTATAGAAGAAAATTAAAATTCTTTGGAATGTGCCAGCATAACAAATTTTAGGTGATAGAACAATTTGGAGGTTGATGTATTTATATCTCCATTTGAAGTATATTTTCACTATATCGGAGCCTCGTATTTATTTCTTTCATGGAAAAAATGACAATGCTCTTGAAGTTTATGTTGAAGCCCGATCATAAATTTAATGGGCATAATTTCACCAAATGGAAACAACAGATGATCTTTGTTTTCCCATTCATGTGTCCACTGAGGAAGGCGACCTAGAAGGTGGTATGGAAACAAGACGACATTGATCAATTTCAAAAACAGTCAAACCAAGTAGCCATTGAATAAGATGGATATGACTACAATAACAAATATGTAGTGATACTGATGAAAATCTCAGTGATAGAAAATAATTCCACAAGAGTAAGATGGGTAATTTGCATGCATAATATGAAGGTGTCCACGGGGAATGCATGGAATGCCAGATAAAGGTAGATAAGATAAGACGATTTTACTAATGTCCAACAAAGACCACAAAAGTAGGTCAATGGGACTAAAATGGTAAATCCAATATAAGTGAAAATCCAGAGTGTGAAATAAACTCCAAGAATGCTATTGAAAGCAAGAAAATATAAATAAACAAGTTTCTAGATAGAAGTTAAGTGTCTACCTAAGAAAAGATATAAAATAAAGTGCAAGTGCAAGAGAGACACTAGAAACTAGTAAGTCTCAGCTTTGAACAAAAAAGTGGATACCCATGCCTACTAGAGCTAAAACTCATTTTCAATGATGAATGAGCGGGTCAGAGCCCCCAATAGAGGATCCTAATTAGAGACATTCATAATTGTGAAAGGACCAATGCACTGGCCAATTATATGCTTTTGGGAGAGTCTAGGTGATCTGACCAAAACTCATACCAAAGTTTCACAGTGTTATGGACGTCAAGCTTATCAGAAATAACCTCTAAACAATGGAAATTTGTGGTCAGCACAGAGCAATGAGGACCCTTGGTCAAAACGTGGAGAACGTTGGCCCATGGTAACCACATGCTAGCGCAAATTGGAAAACGGGAAGTCAGATCCAAAAAGGAGGCAGTTTCATGTATCGCAGGGCATCCTCCTCAGTGAAGGAAAGCCTCGAGCACTTGGTCATGAGGAAAAGCATAAAACCATATGGAAATTGATAATTCCTTCAGAAGGTGGGCCCTGCACTAAAACCAGTAGGATATTAGAAGGACCTCAAGCGGTAAGTGGGTTCGACCGAGTCTTGCCTGATGCCATACAATGGGTGACACACGTCTAACAAATGAGAGAGAAAACCACTCACATCGTGCGGGTAAGGAGCATGCTACTTACTCGCCCGATATGGATGGAGACTGTAGGATTTGGAGGCCCCAAATCAATGGCAGAGAAGAAATCCGATGGATGACCGAATTCAATAGGGAAATAGGTTGAGGCGGATAAGATTTGAGATCTAGCATGAATGATGAGTTGGCAGAGGAAACAACTTCATAGGCAATCTTGGAGCAACAGAAATAATGACCATTCAAAGAGAACCGACACTCAGTTCGTGAGGAAATAAGTGACCACCTCTCTGTGAAGCGTAATAGTGATGATGATGCAAAGCAGGGGAATTCGAGCGAACAAAGGCAGGAGATCTAGAGAGCCGGGAAGAAGAAACGAATAGTTAGGGAGTAGATTGGCTTTAAGCCATGAATAGGTAGAGAGAGAAAAGAAGGAGGAGAAGGAGGAAAAGAGAGGAAAGAAATAAAGAAAAGAAAAATTGTAGAGAATAGAGAAGTTGAGCTAACCTGCAAAAGCAAAGGTAGCATCAAGCAAACAGAGACAGAGAGAGTCTAAGAGTTTGTGAACTCCAGAGAAGGCTTGAGAGGTTCAAGCAACTCTTCTGTGTATACCTGTCACGTGTGGAGTACCAAATTGGACTCATACCATTGAAACCAATTGAGATCAAGATTCAGTAAGGGGAGCCTGTGTACTCTAGAGACTTGCAAGATCTAAGTGCAGTCCTACTGATCATTATCTGTTGAGTGAGGCTCAAATTGATCTCACTGTTGTAAAACTCTGCTTTATAAGACACAATTGAAAGGCCACCATTGAAGGCTGGACCAAGAGACGTAGCCCAAGAGGATTGAGTGAACTCCTTATTAAGCTTGTTGTGTTTTATATGTTTGCTTACTGTATTCTCTTACTGTTTCGGTGTCTGTGTATTTCATAATCTTATCGATCTATTTCATAAAATAACAAAGGCACACCCCAACACATAAGTTTGTAATACCTTCATTAATTAACTGAGATCATTCACAAGTGATTTTAGATAACTAGGAATGAGACCCCTTGGCTATATCATCCTAGGGGGAGAACAATCAAAAGGAAGCCCAATGCTCCTAACATGTAGGGTAGTGGGGAAGAGGCTCTAAATGGAGCTTGGCTGCCTGAACGACACTGAGAAATAAAGATGGTTTTTTCCTTAAAATCATGTCTTTTTCAATGCAAATGAAGGAAGGGGAGTCAATTTCATAACATTTCATGAAGTTGAAATACATTAGGGATCAAATTTTGGATATAAGAAGATAAGTACATGAAGAAGGAAAGGTTGTAATTTAGATGGTCTCCCTCCATCATTTGCAAACTTTGTGAAAACTCTAAACATAACTTTCGAATCCACTATTGCAATTTTTGAGAAGTTGCCAAGTCAGTTTCTAGTATTAGCTACTAGGGTTTCTTGTAGCATTGATGATCAGTCATGGAAAAAATTGAGCATCTGTTCAAGGACACCATATAAATGTATTTTGTCTTTCATCCAATGTACATTCATACAGTGCTCCTAATCACTCTTCTTGATTGATTGACATTAATAGAAGTTTTTGGCTCTTGTCCAACTTTGAGGAGGGATGTATCTCATTATGTATTCCTTCTCTCCAAAGCCTCTTCTTACTACTCTAACCCTAACCCAAGGTGTTACAATCCCAATTCATAAGATATATAAGACTACAAGTGAGTTTTCTAAGACTTATGGCAACCATACTTGGCTAATATAAAATATGGTATAAAATATGAAACCGGGTTTGAATATTAAGTTCTGGCAGCATAATAATTCTAGGCAGTCATGCATCTATATGGTCATCATTAAGCAACATTAACTAAACTACAAGCAGACCATGTCTTAACTTCACATCACATGGCAAATGCTCGAGCTCACCTTCAATGACATAGTTTTCAAGGGTGGCCTTGATCTGTGAATACTAAGCATGCCCAAAATTCATCCATGTATCTTGAAAACTTATTCCTCCAAATTTTTTACTTAACTAAATTTGTCTATTTGATTCATGAACTTCTAGTTCAAATAAGAGTGAATTACAGTCTAATTCTACTCGCAGCAAATGAAACCAATCTAAATAGATTGAACACATCAAATAAGAAAATTTTCAAATAAGAAACTTTTCAGTGGCTAGAGATGCAATAATAATCTTCCACATGTACCTAGAGTTATGCTAGGATGTTGACCCTTGATTCCCTTCCAATTTTTATCAGTCCAACACCAGTACCTATCCAGAGCAATGACTAACTCAGATTTGTGTGCACTCAGGGACTGATTTTAATGTTTCTTTATGTGTCGTGACCTCAGTGAACTTGTCCTTGTCATTCAACTTCGTAGAAAATAATAGCAACAAATCTAACCATTGACTGATACGATGGAAGTATGGGTACAGCTAGCAAGTGCACCTTCTATATTGGGCAAAGAAACCCTATAATGTGTTTTCACCTATGTAAAACTTCAAAAATTAAGCACTGGTAGTTATATGCTTTGGGGAGAGTCTGGGGATGAGACCACCTAGCTATATCATCGTAGGGGGAGCACAATAGCAAGGAATCCCACTGAGAAATAGAGATGATTTTTTCCTTAAAACCATGTCTTTTCCAATGCAAATGAAGGAAGGAAATTCAATTTCATAACATTTCACGAAGTTGAAAGACATTAGGGATCAAATATTGGTTGTAAGAAGACAAGTACATGAAGAACAAAAGGTTGTAATTTATATGGTCTCCCTCCATCATTTGAAAACTTTTTAAAGACTCTGAACATAACTTTCAAATCCACTAATCCAATTTTTGAGAAGCTGTCAAGTCAGTTTCTAGTATTAGCTACTAGGGTGTCTTGTGGTATTGATGATCAGTTATGGAAACAATTTAGCATTTGTTCAAGGACTCCATATCAATGTATTTCATCCAATGTACATTCATACAGTGCTCTTGATTACTCTTCTTGATTGATAAACATTAATAGCAGTTTTTGGCTCTTGTCTAGCTTTGAGGAGGGATGTATCTCATTATCTATTCCTTCTCTCCAAAACCTCTTCTTATTTCTCTAACCCTAACCCAAGGCATTTTATTCCCAACTCACAACATATATAAGACTATAAGTGAGTTTTCTAAGACCTATGACAACCATACTTCGCTGATATAAAATATGGTATAAAATATGAAACCTGGTCTGAATATTAAGTTCTGGCAACATAATAATTCTAGGCAGTCATGCATCTATATGGTCAGAACTAAGCAACATTGACTAAAATACAAGTAGACCACGTCTTAACTTCACATCACATGGAAAATTCTCCATGTCACCTTCAATGACATAGTTTGCAAGGGTGGCTTTGATCTACGAATACTAAGCATGCCTAGAATTCATCCACGTATTTTGACAACTTATTCCTCCAAATTTGTCACTTAACTGAATTTTTCTATGTGATTCATGAACTTGCAATTAAAATAATAAGAGTTAATTACAGTCTAAGGCTACTAGTAGAAAATGACACAAATATAAACAGATTGAACACATCAAATAAGAAACTTTTCATTCATTGGATAGCAAGAGAGCATTCTGACCTTTTATCTCAGTCTGAAATAATTTTCAGTGGCTAAAGATGTAATAATAAACTTCCACATGTACCTAGAGTTATGCTAGGATGTTGACCCTTGATTCCCTTCCAATTTTTATTAGTCGAAGACCAATACCTATCCAGCACAATGACTAACTTAGCTCTGTGTACATTCAAGGGCGAATTTTAATGTGTTTTTGTGTGTCGCAACCTAAGTGAACTTGTCCTTCTCATTCAACTTCATAGAAAATAATAAAAACAACCCAAGCCATTGACTTAGAGGATGGAAGTATGGGTATATCTAGCAAGTGCACCTTCTATACTGGGCAAAACAACCCTATAATGTGTTTTCACCTATGTAAAAGTTCAACAAGTAAGCACTTGTAGATTATATGGTTTGGGGAGAGTCTAGGGATGAGACCAATTGGTTATATCATCCTAGGGGTAGCACAATAGAAATGAAGCCCAATGCTCCTAACATCCAGGGTAGTCGGGAAGATGCTCTAAATGAAGCTTGGCTACCTCAACGACACTAAGAAATAGAGATGATTTTTTCCTTAAAAGGATGTCTTTTTCAATGCAAATGCAGGAAGGAGAGTCAATTTCATAACATTTCACAAAGTTTAAAGACATTAGGGATCAAATATTGGTTGTACAAAGACAAGTACATGAATAAGGAAAGGTTGTAATTTAGATGGTCTCCCTCCATCATTTGCAAAGTTTTTAAAGACGTTGAACATAACTTTCAAATCCACTAATGCAATTTGTGAGAAGCTGTCAAGTCAGTTGCTAGTATTAGCTACTAGGTTTTCTTGTGGAATTGATGATGAGTCATGGAAACAATTGAGCATCTATTAAAGGACTCCATATCAATGTATTTCATCCAATTTACATTCATAGAATGCTCTTGATCACTCCTGTTAATGGAAGTTTTTGGCTCTTGTCCAACTTTCAGGAGGGATGTATCTCATTATGTATTCCTTCTCTCCAAAGCCTCTTCTTATTTCTCTAACCCTAACCCAAGGTGTTACAGTCCCAATTCAAAATATATATAAGACTATAAGTGACTTTTCTAAGACTTATGACAACCATACTTGGTTGATATAAAATATGGTATAAAATATGAAACCTAGTTTGAATATTAAGTTCTAGCAACATAATAATTCTAGGCAGTCATGCATCTATATGGTCAATATTAAGAAACATTGACTAAACTACAAGCAAACCATGTCTTAACTTCACATCACACGGCAAATGCTCTAGCTCACCTTCAATGACATAGTTTGCAAGGGTGGCCTTGATCTACGAATACTAGCATGCCCATAATTCATACATGTATCTTGACAAATTATTCCTCCAAATTTGTCATTTAAAGGGCTCTTCAGTTACACCTCACAGCACATGCGTCATGTTTGTGCCATGGGTTTTCTATGTGATAGCCTAATATAATATGTAATGTCTGTGCAATCTGTTTTATACCATTAGCCTTTAAGCACCAAGATTATATGTTTTCATTACAATAGGTTATGAATGAACCTCTATTTGCACGGGTCAGTTCCTGACTTATCCTATCTGAGTTGACAAGACACTCCTAATTGTCATCCACTAGTGCACCTCTTTAATTAACTCCAATGCCAAGACACAAGTATTGTGAATTTGTACCCTTACACAGATGGGTATATTGCAATCAGTAAAATACCCAACAATCAATACATAGTAGAAACCTTGAAGAGAGAGATATTCCATAATCAATATAACAATCAACAATGTATAATATAGATTGGGCATTGGGTACCCTCTCATGACGCAAAAATTAAAAACTTAAATGCCCTATAGTTAAACCAATGTATGAAATAGGGCACATAGCTTTCCTTTGTTAATAGGGATGTGTCCATGTACTATTCTAACCTTGAGGCTCTTGAATTTTGGGTCAACATTAAGGGAGTTGTATGTAGTCATTCTTGAGTTCACTTCTTTAACCCTGCCTAAAAACATGGCAATGTAATCCTGTAGCCTTTTTTAGATGTATAGGGAAAACCAAGACCTTCAGATACTTAATATTGTATGACCTGGGGTGGACAATGGGACCAGGCTCACTATTCTCCTCCCAATCACTGACAAACTGCTAGTAATTTCATTGTCACCCCCTAGCATGTGGAGCCCATCCCATTGACTAGACCTCCAGATGTACTTGGGATTCCATAGGTTCCTTCCACACCTCCACCCTTCTACATTAAGGATGTTCAGTTTACAGGCATATTCTGGGATTCCAAAGGAGGTCTTACTCCACCCAGGAGTCATGAGGACTCTAGAGGAGATCTTACTCCACCCAGCTATCATGAGGGATTCCAAAGGAGGTCTTCCTCCACCAAGCAATCATGAAGGATTCTAGAGGATATCTTACTCCACCCAGCTATCATGAGGGATTCCAGAGGAGGTCTTCCTCTACCCAACAATCATGAGGGATTCCAGAGGAGATCTTCCTCCACCCAACTATGACACAATTGGGCCTCTCCCTTGATAGCTTCATCTAAATAAATACCATCAAGGTTTCATCATCATTCACATTTTCGAAAACCTGCAATCATGATATTCCATAAAATTTCATCTCTCTCTGCGATGTGATTTCAAACACTTGGAAATCATCTCTAATGCCCCACATCTCATTATTGATCCATGGCTCCTACCACCTTATTCTAGATATTCTTCTAAGAAATTATATGTTGGAACACTACTACAAAAGGGAAGCAGATGTGTTAGAGTGGATTTTGATCATAATTTCTAGGAATTTCAAATTTTGTTTTAGTTATCTCTATGCACAATATAGTTTTTTTAGTTATCATTTAGCTCAAGGGAAGATGTGAGATATGTTTATCAAAATCTAAATTCTAAGATTAATACAAATGTGTTTAAAATTTTATTTTAAGAAAAATTTTCAAATTTTGGGATGGGAATTCATACAATACATTCTTTTGCAAAAAATGTTTAGAAACAAATATCATATGTCTTTCTTTCTTTTTTTTCAGAGGAAAAAAGCATAACTTATTTATATAAACAAATAAAATTTCATTTTGTAAATACACAAACAAAGTGTGTATTCATGCAATATCTACTCATATTCATGTATTGGACACAAAAAGGGACCAGCTCTCAAAAAACATACATCTATACATCATTTGACCCGAGGGGTCCACACACAAAAAGATACAAAGAGGAGTAGAGTTTACAAATCATGAGAATTTTAATTTAAAATCAAAATATATTTCTGAAATTACTATAGCATCATTATCAACAAAATCAACATCAACCTATAGAATATGAGGATGAAAAACATAGATGAAAAAGAACCTATAATTATGCTTGTTGAGGTTGTTCATGAAAGGACTATGAAAGAACCTATAGTGTTCATCATTTAAGACCTCCTCAATGTACCAAAGACCTCATTCCAACTAAATTACTTTCTGTAAAAGATTTTCTACATCACTGTTTCACTCCCTCTCCCTCTAAATATGAGTGCACAAAAAATAAACATAAGAAATATTTATCCTTTTTAAATTGTCCAAAATTTGATTAAGTTGCAAGCAGTAACATTGTTGAATATCATTGACCCAATTTATAACTAGCAAGGAATCGCTTAACACTTAGAGTTGGTCGCAATCCTTATCACAAGAAAAATGCATTAATGGGTGATGAGATAATAGCTCTTCCAAATATTTTCAACCCCTCCCAAGTCTCATATTGACTTTAAAATAGTGTTTATATGATAGCATTTTGGTATCTATTTCTTTCTTGAGGTCTAGAAGGTTCTCTCTTAACAATGTAGGTCCTTGCTGCCATTTGTCCTCCCAAAACAAAGCAAGATCACCCTCTCTAATTTTCCATAAGCTGTTTTTCTGAACTAATCCTCTATTCCCCCAGGCCTTATTCCAGATGTGTGAGCCCTTTATATTGCCAGACATTCTTACTAGATCATTATCTTCCCAATTGTTGGCATTTTTTCTTTCTAGATTCTAGCCCACTTCGCCTTTGGGTCTGTCACCCAGTGCCACCATAATTTCGCCCCTAAGACTTTACTTAGTATTTCCAGATCATCCAGTCCAAGACCCCCATGAATATCTTCTCCTAAGCTACCAAGGCCCATTTCTTTCTTTCCTCCCCTTTACCCCAAAGAAAGTCTCTTTGAATGGTTTTAAAAAGTTGTAAAACTCCTTTTCGAGCTGGAAGGGCTGATAACATGAAGACGGGGATTGATTGGAGAACATATTTTGTAAGCACTGACCGACCAACCAAGTTTAAATATATAAAGGTCCATTTCCTAGTTTTACCCTACATCTTTTTAATCATCGGCTCCCAAATGCCTTTGTGAAAAGGCTTATCAGTAAGAGGAACTCCGAAATATTTGGAGGGAAGGACATCCCTTTGAAATCCTAGAATCTTGGAGATATTTTTCTGAATAGCTATATTGGTGTTAAAGAAAAAAAATCTTAGATTTGGAGAGATTAACTTCCATACCTGTAGCCATGACAAAGTTAGAGAGGATATGTTTGCACACTAGAGCTTCTTTGACCATGGGGATTCCCTATAGCATGGTATCATCAAAATATTGTTGATGGGTCAAAGCCTAACCAGTCTCTAAGAGTTGGAGTACTTTGATATTACCAACTTCTTTCGCATGCTTGCTAGATCGACCCTGACCTTCCATCATGAGGATGAAGAGATAGGGAGAGCGTGGATCACCCTACCTGAGGCCTCTAGAAGGAGTGAAAGCCTTGGAAGGAGAACCATTAACCAGAATTGAAGAGCTAGAATAAGTTACCAGGGCCATAACCCATCTAACCCAGTTATGATCCAACCCAAAAGTAACAAGGACCCTCCTTATATATGACCAATTCAGCTTATCATAAGCTTTGGCTATGTCCAATTTCATAATCATACCAACCTTCTTATTTCTTGTCAATGAGTGCACCAACTCATGCGCTTGAGTGATGTGATTGAGAATTTGTTTGCCTTCCACATAACCAGATTGCTCTACAGACACTAGAGTAGGAAGAAGTGGTTTGAGTCTATTAGCAACAACCTTGGATATGATCTTGTAAACCACATTGCACAAGGCTATGGGTCTAAGCCTATCTGGAGTCTGAGCATTTTTCTATTTGGGGATCAGGGAGATGAAGGAAGTATTGAGAACCTTCAAAATAGTTTTATTCAACCTGGAATCTTCCACTACTTTCAGAATATCTTGTTTAACTATATTCCAACAAGCCTTAAAGAAATCCACATTGAAACCATCAGGGACTAGTGCTTTACCATTCTGCATTTCTTTTAGGACCTCACTAACCTCCTCTTCTATCACTGGCCTATTGAAATAGAAATTATCCTCTCTAGTAACCAGTCTAGGAATATGCCTGGTTAAATCCCTGATAAAATTCTCTCTATCTGAAATGGTTTCCTGTGCTATTCCACGAAAGTGTTGTACTAACAGATTTTCTATATCTTCATGGGAGTTAAGAAGATGACCGTCCTCATCCTTGATCAAAGAGATCCTATTATGAGATCTATTTGCAATAGTTGATCTGTGGAAAAATCCAGTGTTACGCTCCCCTTCTTTCAGCCATTGAACTCTAGATTTTTGTCTGCAAAATATTTCCTCTTGTTTACATACATTCTCGCAGTCTTAATGGTATTTGGTGACTTAGTAATTTCTATCTTTATCAAAGCCCTCTGAGATAAGGGTTTGATTGAGTTCCCGCATTTTATATTCAACGACTTTTTTGGCTTCAAAAAAATTGCTAAATTCATTCTTGTTCCAATCTTTAAGTCTTAACTTGATGTGCTTTAGTCTTTTGTGCAGTTGGAGCATACTTGTACCCTGAATATGGAAATATTTTGTCCACCAATTTGTAATGTTACTGACGAAGTCGAGGTGTGTGAGCCAGATATTCTCAAATTTGAAAGGCTTGTTCTTGGGGGTACCAATGCCCTGAACATCAAGTTGAACAGGCCAATGATCTGAATCTCCAAAGGGGGGAATTCTCGATATCATTTCCTTGTTGCTAAGCATAAGGTCCTTTGAGATTACGAATCTCTCTAACTTTGAGGCTGCTTGAGAATCTCCTCCTCTTTTATTGTTCCAAGTGAAGAGACCATTACTCATGTCAGTATCAACAAGCTTCATATTATCTATAAAAGTTTGAAAAGTTGTGGAGTCTCTACTTAATGTTCTGGTTCCCCCTTTTTTCTCTGAAAGTGATTTGATCATGTTGAAGTCCCCACACAAGATCCATGGTAGATCTACATGCCTATCTCTAAGCTCCATAAGAGAATCTAGAAACCTGATTTTATCATCCATTCTTTGAGGGACATCTACATTCGTGACTAGATATATCTCCCTATCCCCCACCGGCTGTATAACCACTGACAAATAATTTCTAGATGCCTTAGCATCTATTATGCCAATCTTTTGGGGGTTCCAAAGAGTAAGTATGCCCCCTGCTGAGTTATCTACTTTGACTTCTAGAAACTCAAATCTATTGAGCCATTTGTTGTGTACTTATTTTATATTCTGAATGGAACATTTCGTTTCCTAGATAAATATCATATCCGGAGCTTCTTGTTTCATTCTATTACTAAGAATTCTTTGTTTCTTTTTACTACCTAGACCTCTCATATTCCAAGATGTAAAATTTATTATTAAAGATTCGTAAAGGAGTAGCTGGTTAGATATTTCATCTTACCTGAATCTATCATTAGCTTTCCACATTCCATCAATAACTCGTTCTACTTTTTCCTGCCTCTCTTCTTACCTGGGTTTCTCGGAGCTAATCCAGGAGTGATATTCATAGTTTTCACACCTTTGTTGCCCTACCTTTCATTTTTTCCTTGTCTGTCCAACCCTTTGTCCTGAGTTTTCCATAGGAATAGTTGTTTTTCTCTATTGAAATCTTCTGGCGGTAAATATTATATCCCCCTTATGGTCCCCTGTTTCAAGAACCCTTCCAGATCTAAGTGTTCCCTATCAAGAATCTCCTGTAGTTCATGATCCTCCATTTCCATCTCACTCTCGGTCATTTCTTGGTCTATCTTCAGTTCTACATCGCTCAGCATAGCCTCTTTGTGCTTGTCAATATGTTGTGTTTGCACTCTGTCTTCTTCTTTCTCTTTCTCCATTGGGCTTCCTTCCATTACTTGATATTCTTTTGTTGTTTCTTCTTCTTCTTCTTCGAGTACTTGGAACTTATTCAAATTAGCCTGTTGCCCTTCTATTTGTTGTTGCTTTGGCCACTTCTTGCCTCCTTTTCCTCTATGTACCACTTTGTGAAAGCCTTCAGTATCTTTCATTGTGGTCACTTTACTTATGTTCTCTATTCTACTGAGACGGTAGTCTCTAAATAGGTGCACATGCTTATGGCATCTTCGACATCTGAAAGGAATATGTCCATAGTCTACTGTTTGCACCCATTCTTCATCAAAAACTTCCAAGATGACCTCATCTGGTAGAGCTCTAGAGAGATCCATCTCCACGCATATTCATGCAAAGGAAGTGTACTTACCCCTTTTGGTGGCCTGAGAAGTTTTGAAAAAACGCCCTAATTGTTTTCCTATGGCAGATAATGAATCTGGTTGCCAGTAATCAAGAGGTAGAGAGTAGAGTCTTACACAAACTAGAACTGAAGTGAAAGTTTCCTGGTCAGGGACAAAATTCATCATCCAAGGTTGCATGTATGGGCCTACTACTGCATAGAAGTAGGGCCCTCCTTCAAACACTCTATCTTTATCCTCAATATTTATGAATACCACAGTGAAGAAACCCTTTGACCCGAGATGTAGGTCAATGCTTCCTTTTAGTTTCCAATGGTATTTGATTCATGTCTGTAAATCCTTTTTAGTGGGCCATAATCCCATGAATTTACAAGTGATAGCATATGTCCCCATGTGTTCCCTGTGTGCTTGCAGAGCTGGGTCATTTAAAACTACTCTGGGTGTGACCTCAGCTTTGGTTTTACATGGTCCCTTATGTGCTTTGCTTTTCACTCCCTCTTCCTTGTCTTCTTCCTCATTTTCTTTATTGTTGTTATTCTCCCTTGACTTATTAGATTATTGCTCCTTCTCCGTGTTCCTTATCCCTTCTCCTGAAGGATCTTTGACACTCTCTAATGGTTTCTTGCCTCAGCTAGCTACTTCCTGCCTGAAGGAGGGAGTGGAGCTCCCCCCTTTATGCCCTTCCATGGATATCTACACCTGCGGATGCCTGAAAACCCTAGCTCTTCCCTCTGCTAGTTCGTTCCCTCCACACCTTCATAAATTCAAGTTCTTAATTGTATACTATACTATTAATTAAAAAATATATTATTTAAATAATACAGTTAAATTATATAATAACATGTAATTAAGGAGTGTTCTTGGACTCCAAAGATTAATCACCAAGATTAGCTATCTAACAAATATCTTGTCAATAGTGAGAGTTGGACGGACAGGAGAGCCATGGCTAGGGTTTCTGGAACTATGACCTGCATCAACACCGCCCTGCAAATCAAGGATGGGAGCTACATGGGATCAGAACGAACCCCACATAGGAAATCAATAGAAGGGTGAGCTGCTCTTGACCCTCCGACAGTGCTATGGCTTGGTTTCGGAATAAGAAATGGCTTTTCTGTCACGGAATGTTTCTCCCTCAAGCCAGGAGTGGCAAGGGTTCTCAAGGCAAAACCCTTCCAGAAAATCAACCAAGCCATCATGGCAAAGTTTGGTTGCAACAGAGCAGGTCACAAGGGAGGGCCAAAGATGTCCATGATCAAGCTTAAGTACCAGGCAATCGAAATGTCGAAGGTGGCTAATAGCGACAACTCACTGATATTTGAACCCAGGATGGAAGGGGCTTGGACCCGTTGGGGCCAGCTTCTTTCACTTAGATCTGCCGACGAGTGATATGATATGGAAGCAAGTATAGGATTTGTCTCTATCAATCTGCCTACACAAAATCATGAGAATGGCGTCAACAAGGTAGCCAAATTGACCTGCTCAGATTTGGCTGCGTGGAAAAACACGGATCCGAATGAGCAGTCTTTATTTGGGGACGAAGGCACCGGCATCGCAGAAATAGAGAAACCAATCAAGGCTTTGACAAATGGATGGGAACACACAGAGGATCAGAAGGCAGTCAGGGCAATGACACCCCTGCAATGACCAGACTCTACCTTTGATCGAATTTTCATTCCCAAGCAAATCGAAGGAGAAGTTGTCAGATAAGATAGAGTAGCACATACAGGGCTGAGGACTGTGTGGCTTGCTAAACCCCCATCCTCTTTGGGACTGGCATGTGTTAACTAATCTCTGATTCTAAGATAAAATAACAAAGGAGAGACCGACATGCAAGTTAGGAATGTGCAGGATGGGTTGAGGGGTTAGGTTCCTATACCAATAGGTTTCATTTTTCATGATTGACCTAGGAAGTGCTAAATATGTCCATCTTTTCATGCTGCAAAGGTTCCATATTTTGTAAAAAACTTAGAGAGAGTTAAAAAATGTAAAGAGGGTATGCCCTAAAAGAAAAATCAAAGGGCAAGAAAAGTCAATTAGTTAGAAAAATGATAAAAATGAACCCCAAAGAAAGACCATGAAAGTGGCTAGCCAAAATGCCATTGCTAGCTTGATGGGTGGCCCAACAGTTCAATTTGGACCATGCCATATTTTAAATTGCTTGTTTTAGACTAGAGAATGAATAGCTGTCTAAATAGTTCAAGCTTGGCAGATCACTAGCTAAGTATAGAAATTAAGGAGCCCAACTACTTAATATGGGCCCTTGGAAGAGATAAGGGTAGATTTAGATAGGAGGGCAGTCAAAAGAAAAGAGGATAATCAGGGTCTGCAAGTCTAAGTGCACCCATGCATAAGGAAGAAAAAATGTTAGGTGTATTAGGCTGGGTAGGTAGTTTGAGGTTGCAGAAGCAAGGTTATGATCACCTGATGTGTTATCAGTGAGAGCTTGTCTCATCAATGAAAGAAATGTCAAAGCAGTTGTTTGATGGCAGAACTATGGAAGCATGTCTAACTCCCTTTCACCCTCCCCCTCAAAGTTTCTTACTAACACCCCTTAAGGACCTTGGGATCTGCCCAATAAGTCCTGCTCTCACTTCATTTTGTCAAATACTAAGTCAAGTTTTGGGTTTTCTTAAGGAAAAGAAGCCACATTTCTTGTGTAAAAACCTTTTCTTCCACATTCCATTCACTTCTAAGTTTTCCTTCATAAACTTGGTTTCATGCCCCTACACTTTCACTCCACAAGGTCATATTAACTCTTAATTCTATTATATAGCTCCCTTGCTACTTTCCCACCCCTATTGCTACAAAAAACTATATAAAATTCCAAAAAATATTACATATCCTACCCTATAGCATTATAGCTATGTATGCATAGTTTTGGGAAATAACAGTCGATTTGGGACTATTATCAACCCTTCCGCGTCCTAACTCCATATTTAACCTAACATTTGGTTAAGTTAATATTAATAACCTATTTCCTCACCCCTTAACCCATAACATTTTACCATTCTATCCTATCGTGCTCATCGTTTAAAGTTTTGGTTTAAATGTTTATTTAAACATTAAATGTTACCTCGGCGTATGCACATAAACCCACTTAACCAAAGTTTTCCCCTGCTGCATTCTGAATAATATTAAAATATACGGGTGGGTGCCCGTACCGTATCACCCAGCCATGTACGCGTCTCGTCAACCGTTGATCTGTGCCCTACAGATCCGATGGCCTAGGTGAATTTCAGAGCGCCCCCGACATAGGGGAGTTAGCTTCCGATAGCATGGCAGTTTTCCCATCGTACAAAAGATGCGTGTCTGTTTTCTATTGCGTCGGGAGGCCTCTGAAATTTACCGCCCTCGTACAGAAGGTGGTCCGATAAAACCATAAACCGCCTTCTATCTTGTACCATGTCCTCCCCGTGATGTCACCTCGGCATCACCGGTCCCCGCGCCGCGTCACCACCAGCTCATCCGCCTGCGTCACCACTTTGCCACCGTGTCCTGTGCCACGTCATCGCCTGAGTCACCTGCCATGTCACCCTACCATACCTGGGACCCGCCGATGATGTGATGCTGACGTCATCACAGAAAAGAGCCAAAAGCGCCAAATATGCCAAAATCTTCATAAAAACATGTTTTTCGACCATTTTGTTCATTTTTATTGGACAAGTTGGAAGCACCAGTTCATGCCGTTTAACGTCGTTTGTCCGCCCAAATGCTAATTTGACTATCCCAGCCGCTGCTGCCTGCAACATCGACTCAATTGCTCGCCATTGAACCAGTTGACACCCTCGGCTCTATAAAAACCAGGTATTTGCCCAAATTCTACATGTTTACCCCTTTTCACCGGTTTCTCTATTTTTCTTGCTTAAAACTCTGCAACTATCCAAACCAAGCACATTTATGCTCCTAAATGTGGCCTGAATTTACTTAGTAACCCTCTGTTCACCAGGAACCCTCCGAACCCACGACAACTTGCAAATTCGCCATTAAAAAACATTTTTAAGCTCGGGTTGCCAACAAAACTGCATACATCTCAGCATTCTCCCCTTTTACCACATTCCATTGTAAAAAATTCAGTAATTGGGCTGAGAACTACCCCCATTTCCCTCTGCAGTTTGCCCACAATATTTCTAATCCCTGTGAATTCATCAAAGAAAAGACAAGTTTTTCAAAAACTGTGCAAAGTGACCTCTTTATAATAGCCACATACCTTGAAGGTTATTGCCTAATTTGAACTCATGGTGTAGCTATTTTGCAAATCCTCAGAAGCTCCTTCATCAGCCTGTTGTTACACTAATCCTGTTTCCAAGGATAAACACATATAAACCTCAAAATGGCCACTCCCATAGCATTAAATATTGCTCCCTTCAATGCACCACATAGGAACCTGGAATGGCTACCCCTTGCTGACAGAGATTACCAAATGAAGGAAACAGTGGAACTCACCAACAAATATCACATTGAAACCTTTTGTGAGTTAAAAAAGAGATACAGGAGCCATGCTAATATCCTTGGTATCTGGGAGTCCAATCTACCAATTTATTATCTCCCACAAGTTAATGTATTCCCTGACCTTATCCATCAATGCTGTGAAAATTATGAGCCCACTCAAAGGGCAGTTTTGGCTCCATCTGGGACTATTTTGTTTCACATCAACCCTCATGCCATAAACAGGATGCTCAATTTTGAGCCAACAAAGCCTCTGTTTCCTCTCTCTATGAAACTTTTGCTAGACCAAGGTGCCAAGCTGCCCAACTCAGAGATCACAAGAATTGCCGAGCTGTTCATGCAACCAAATTGCCAATTCCAACAACCTCCTCCTTATCTGCATGTATGGTTTAATGAAACAGGAAGAATGCTGGTAGATATCATATCCTGCATCTTGGGATTCAATACCAGTGAGTATGTGGATGAGACAGTTTTAGTAATGTTGTCTATGTTTGCTCTAGGACAGCCCCCTGATGTCCAATATGATTATGCCACCTTCATAGCTGATAAGATTCATGAGTAATTCATGAACCTGGAGAGAGAAAGGGTGTTGAAACATACCTCCTATATATATCACTTGCTGATGTACTATCAGCCTAATAGTTTCTCTATTTTCCTAAGAAAATTAGATGCCAAGGGGGAGCGGAGGTCTGTAATATTCTGGTCACCAGTCTGCCACCATGTTTATTACTCTCCATATACATATTGTGAGTTCATTGACCTTTTTGTCTATCCAGCTACTTGCTTATTATCAACAAATCCTCCTCCCAGACTTACTGATGAGATGCAAAAGATCCTGCAACTTTCCAAAAGCTACAGAATTGGTGACTGGTATTTTTACCAAAACCACACAGTAATCAGGGCTTATGGCTATGAATTGGCCCCCCTACAGACTGCCCAAATATGTCACCATGAGACTATTTTCCTTGGAATACTTCCGATAATTTGGTAATGCAAATCTGATCCATTTCTATGGCAGAAGCAAAAAGGCACAGCTGAAAATCAGACATCAATTGGGCCCATTCATCTTCAATAAGAGAGAAGAAGCCTGGGTGGAGGCAGACAAAATGTCAAAAAAAATTTGTTACTAAAAACAAGCTTTTATTGGGCACCATATGACCCCAATCACTTTATAAGCCTTAGAAGAATCAAATACAGGCTTGCAGCATGTGAACACTGCACTATCCCTCAAATTGAACAATTTGCTAATCAACAAGAGTGGGTAAAGGGCACTCTAGTTGAAGAATTTTCCGAGAAAGAAATAACAGAAAAATCAATCAAAGATCTTGAAAAAGAAGTTGACTTGGAATCTTTTGGACAGGTGTTTTTCACAACCCCTCGGCATCTTGGAGAAGGCACCTCTTCTGCAACAGCTCCCCAAAAAACTGCCCAAGTAAGTGCCCCACCTGCAGCAATAGATAAAGGAAAAGCAGTGCAGCATTCAGAAGAGCAAGTGAAAATTTTGGAACAACAAGAAACGATGGCAGATCGGCCTACTTCTACAGATGGACGGAGTCAAGGGCAAGACCCTTTAACTCAAACAAAAACGACTGAAATGCCTATGTTGCAGACACCTCTAAATGAGGAAAGGGCAAAGAAGAGGGATAGACAGGAAGAGACAGGAACATCCACAGAGCAACAAAGAGAAAAGAGGCAAAGATTATATCCTTTTTCAGAGGAAGAAATTCCAGAGGGGCCCACAGAACAACAAATTCCCCCAAGCATGGAGACATCGGCCAGCTCCTTTCAGCAGGAGCAAGAGAGACAGCAGGGGGTGGAAGTAACATCCACCAGGCAACATGGCAGACAGGCCTTTGATATTAAAAAAGAATTCACTGATATTAAAGCTAGGAATGAGCCAGTGAGACTACAATTGTACAACCAGCTAATAAGGATGGCCCCTACCAATCAGCAAAGGCTAATGGTAGCCTATGACATCCAGGAAGGGAGAATGACCCTCGGTCACTTCAGACCTACAACTCAGCAACCCCAATCAGCTGTTAATTACATTAGAACCAATCTGGAAGTGTTCGCCAAGGATATCCATCCAATGGACCAGATTGAATTGCACAAGCAAACTGGGGAGATGGTATATTCCACTTTAGCAGATAAAACATTGTTAGCCCACAGATTGCAAAACTCTTTGCACAATACTGTTGTACAACTAGAGTTGGAGAAAGCTTCATCACAGGCCAAGGACAATAGAATCAAGACCTTGAAGGAGATCATCATTGAGCTGGGACATGATCCCACTGATCCCAAGGGTGTGCAAGCTTTGTTAAAAAAGAAGGATGAAGACATAGGTGCCCTAAGAGGTCAAATCAAGTTGTCACCCACATTGCATCCTCAAGCTATAGAGGTGGCACAACAAAAAGAGGAGCAGGATGTAGTAGCTTCGCTTACAACCTTACATAAAAGGTTGGTAGAGACAGAGAGTGCCTTGGAGGCATCATTACAGGGGAGAAAGGGAGAGTTGTCCCCTCAGCTAATTCAAATAGCTCGGATTCTCATAGCTGCTCCTCCCACGGCCACCACAACAGTCCCTCCCACTGTTACAACATCAAAAGTAGGTGCCTCAAGCTCAGCACCAATTTCAGCAACTACCTCAGCACCTACAGAGCAGGGCACCAGCTTGAAAATGGACAACATGATGAAAGAAATAGAAGCCTTGGAACTGAAAATGGAAGAATTGAAAGAAACCAAGGAAAAGCTGGCTAGAATTGCGGAAAAATATGATAAATCAAAGCAAGAAGTAGCTAAGAAGACAAGGGAATTCAAAGCCTTAGAAAGAAGAATAAAGGAGCTGGAGAAAGAGCTCACTTTTGATAGGACTCTAGGAGATATCAAGAAAATTTTGTGGGCCAGGATTGGCCAATCCATTACAGACCAATGGCAATCCATTGAAACTATTCATGAGAAAATGGATTTAATAAGCTTAGCTCAGTTTGAAAACCAAAATGCTAGAACATCTCTAGGAAACATGCCCGAGCAAGCTAACAGAATGATCCAATTTTTGAATACTCGCACCAAAGGGAAGTTGGCTGAAATGGGAATCAGGAACATGACTGAAACTATTTTGCTAATGAAAAGGGTGTTAACCCTTAGGAATTTTGTGCGGACATTGGAGAGAAAATTCCAAGAGATGAAAGCAGAGGTGGATGACTTCAGAATAAAGATCACAGCATTACAGAGCAGAGGGCTACTTGGCCTAGTAACCAGCACTGGAAGACTGCTATCACATGAGATTTATGCCAACAGAGTGAACAATTATGCTGCCAATCAAATAACAGCTTCCTCAAGCACTTCAGAAGATACATGGCCTCCATCTGAACAGGCTGTCTTTGATAAATTAGAAAATCTATTCTATATTGCACATGAGATAAATCATCTCTTTGAAGACCAGCCAAACTTTTACAGATACCCAGGAGCTGATGAAACACTGATAAAGATATAAAGGCATCAGCTACCGACAGAAGATTGGTGGAGAGGATTGATGGAGACGTTGCTCAGGTGATTTTGGGTATTAATTCTTTTTTGTAAACTGCAGTTCAGCACATACATATGGCACGCTCCAGCAAAGCAGCGTAAAGTGGAATTGGAATGTTAATTACAGCTCATTAAAAGTAAAGTAGCCCAGCACCAAAGATGAAGACCAAGACAACAATAGGCAGCATAGCAGCATCGAAAAAGCACACGCAAAATAAATGCGCGGCAGGCAGCTGACTCATTCAGCCCAGAAAGTCAAGATTTTCTAACATAATAGACAGCTAGCAAGCCAATATTAACTACAGTGTTTAATTCTTCATTTACTCCCTTGGAGGAGTTGGTGATGTAATTTATTACATGAAGACTCATCATCTACATATTTATATCTGATTTTTGTATATATACCTCCCCATAGAACGTAGTTGGGGTTGGTTGATGATTCTCTCTCAAAGAACCGCGCTGTGAATTTTCAGTCTTTCTAATAGAAAGAGCTGGTGGAGTTTATTATTTCTGCAATGTCTGGATGTGAATGTGATGAGCTACGTTCTGCTACAGAATTCCTGTGTTGTTTAATGAAACAATAAGTTTTCCTAAACCATGTTTTGTCTTTTCCATGTTTGCTAAATTCACATATATGTTTCATGAACTTAGTAACAGAGAAGGAAGAATAGCTCAGGACTTGTTTGAATACACCCTTTGCTCAATCTCTGTTTCTAACTGTGTTTTCTTTAGAATTAGTCATGAATATGAATTCTTAATTGCTCATGTTTTAACTGATTCTCTTATTATGAATGCTGTTTAGGAATTCTTAACTGCTCCTAGATAATATTCTCACACTTTCCCCTTATCAGCATAATGAAAGATCCTTGACTTCCTTTCATTCCCAGATTTCATACCGTTGATTCCTAGATTTGAAGATTTGTTTCATGGATACCTGTTTGGCTCTGTAGTAGTAACTCTTCCCCAACAAGCACCTTCAGTAGTATACAGTCATTGACTCCATTGCCCAATGGTCTAAGCTATTCTAAGAAGTGCATATCAGTTCTATTTGAAATCATCATCCAGCCAAACTCAAAACAAAATCCTGTGCATCATAACTAGCCTAAAATTACACCAAAACAAAGTTAAATCATAAAGAGAGAGCCCTCTATGGTTGCAGGTAGGCTAGGACGTGTAGCTAAAAGGTTGGTTAGTGGTTACCTCGACCGTATTCCCTTAGGAGTCAAAGGGAACAACCTGAGTGATAACATCATTGGCGACTCAACTGGGGACAGAACGAACTTTTCCAATTGTTTTCTATTCCTTAAAACTACAGATGAAGCCTGAATGTCAGCCAGGAAGCCTTTGAAATTGTTCTTGCTTTGCATTTACAGGATTGAATAAAAGCTACTTCAGTCAATCTTCATTCTAGTTTCAAGCTTTAAACAACTGTTCCAAAATTTGATCAGTTCCTTCCTAAAACTAGAAATATTCCCAGAAAAGTACCAAAGACAAATTTGGAAGCTGGCTCCAAGGAATAAAACTCGTTATACCAGGTCAAATCATGACCCAGATCCTCCAACAGTTTTTGACAATCCCAACTTAATCCCTAAGACCCTCAGAAAACAAGAAGAACAGGAAGATCTAGCTGATTGTAGCCCTGAAGCAGTTCAGCAAAGTTATATTCCAACCCTTGCTAAACCTTCAGTCCATCCTCACATTACTCCTTCTTCTCCTTCTTCCTCATCCACTTCTCAAAGCACCTTCTCCACACCACCATCTACTACCCATATTTCTACCACCGTTACTGTTGTTCTAGTTGTTCCATTTCTTCTTGTTGTTCCATTCGTTCCTATAAATATGACAAATAGATATGCCCCTTTGCAGCTACCTGGAAATCCTAGGGCTATGCCTCAGGATATCAAAGTAAGATCACTTATTTTGATGGTATAGGTACATATACTGCCCTACAGCATACAAAGAAAATGCAATACTACTTTGAGAATTATGAGATAGATGATGATGATGTGAGAATGAAAATTTTTGTCCAAAGTTTAACAGGTGAAGTAAGAACTTGGTTTATGGCACTTGCTGCAAATTCCATAGCCAATCCGGATGCCCTTTGAAAAACATTTCTCAACAGATGGGAAAAGAAAAAAGATCCACTGCACATTTTATCTGATTATGACATTATAAAAAGAGGCCCACAAGAAACTGTCCTAGATTATTGTGCAAGATTCAACAATGTTTACAATGCCATCACTCAAAACCTTAGACCTCCACCTGACTTAGCCTTAATCAAATTCCCTGATGGATTTGACTCTGACATGGCATATCAAATGAGGGAAAGAGCCCCTCCGACCTTAGCAGACATGCAAAATATAGCTGTTAGTGTAGAGGCAAACCTAATTGCTAAAAGAAATAGGGCAAGAGCTGAAAGAAGAACTACTTTTAAAGAAGAACCTTCAACATTTGAACAAAAATTGGATGCAATCATCAAAGGTATGGACAGACTTGGGGATAGGGTGGAAACCATCGAGAGAAAGTCATCATGGGAAGGTCAACCAAGTACTGCTAGAAACCCAAACTTTAGAAAGAATCAAAATTCAAATGTTGGAAGGCCTGGTCCCGACCAAAACATCAGACCTCCTTTTCAAGAAAACTATGCTGAAGCCTCAACATCTAGTGAACCAACCGAGGACCCTCACATCAACTTAATGGGTTGGGACAGTGAACATTAGGTCTTTCTAACACAAGAGGATCAAGAGGCCCATAATTGCAATCAATTTCAAACCAAATCAGGAGAGTCATTTGACTTAGGGAAGGCTATGATGCAGCAGTTTATGAGGTACATAAACAGTATAAACTAAGGAACAGAACCATAGATGTGCATGAACATGTCAAACCAAACGATGCTAAGCAACCAAAGAAAGTAAAAGATAAAGCTACTCTAACAAAATTCTTTGATAAAATAGACCCAAACCCAAGAGAAGTCAATGTGGAGGATATATCAGATGTACAGCCCTCTAAAAATCAGCCATCCTAATCCCTCCCCTCAAAAGCAAATTCAAACAGTGTTCTTGAAAATATCTCTAAAAAGAAGATACCTCAAAATAACAGTCAAAATCAAGAGAGGGTCATTGAAGATCCAGCTGAAAAAAGAAAGGCTTGCTATCCCTAGCACAAAGATTCAGATAGAAAAACCTTTTAACTTGGAAGCAGAAATAGGTAAGCTGAAAATAGCTATTCCTCTCTCTGAACTTGCCAAACATGAAGTATATAGATAGCAAATCAATAGGTCACTCCAAATATCAGACAATAGGGATGTTGTAAATGTTCTAGATGATCAACCTGAATTACTTTTTGGTCCTGAAGTTAATGGAAAGACAACAAATGGAGGAGTTCCACCTTTTTATGTCAGTTTAAACATTCATGACAAGGTGTTACACAATGCAATGTTCGATTCAGGAGCTTCATGCAACCTAATACCTAAATCTGTGATGGAAAAACTAGACCTAGATATCACAAGACCATACAAAGATTTGTTCTCATTTGATTCCAGCCAGGTCAGGCGCCTAGGCCTAATTAAAGATTTGTGTGTTTCCCTAGTCCAATACCCAACCAAAACAATTCTGATGGATGTGGTGGTAGCCAATATTCCACCCAAGTATGGCATGCTTTTATCCAGATCATGGGTGGCCAAACTCCAAGGATCCTTACAATTGGACATGTCCTATGCCACTATTTCAGTCTTTGGACAGCCAAAGAGATTGTACCATCTATTCAATACATTCCGACATGGATTCATTCATTTTGTATAATGCTGACATGTGCACCAAAACTAATGCCAAAATCCTGATAACAACACATCCAAATGACTTACGAGAACCCAATCTGCCCATGGTGCGACTTTCTAAAAATATCAATACTAATCATGACCATGAAATGTTATGGTACTTAGAGTTTGATGGCTCAGTAAACAAATTAGGAGCAGGGACAGGGGTTTGGATACACAACATGCACAATAATCATGCTAAAGGTCATGCATATAGGTTAAATTTCAGATGCACAAACAATATGGCAGAGTATGAAGCCCTTTTGCTAGGAGTTAAGTTCATCAAAAACCTAGGCGCAACCAAAGCCTCAATTTTACGGGATTCAGATCTGATCATATAGCAGATGAAGGGAAATTTTGTCACAAATGATCTTAGGTTGAGGGCTTATAGAGGTGCAGCCATTGAAATACTTAACACTTTCTCAAAATTTCAACTCTCCAAAATTCCTAGAAAACATAATTTACATGCTCATAGCTTGGAAACTTTTTCCAGCACATGCAAGCTACCTTTTGAGCCTAACCACCATTTCACAGCCGAAATCAAACATAGGCCTGTTGTCCCAGATAATGTAAAAAATTGGCAAGTCTTTGAAAGTGACACACAGATAAATAATTTCCTGACTTTGAAGGAAGAGTTTTCGAGTATGAACATTGACACGTGCACTATAGATGAACGACAACAGACAGACATAATTGAATAAAATATATCAGCTAGAACAACAGCTCTAATTTTTCATCCAACTACTTTTAATAACATGAATGTACAATAGCTGAAGCAAACTGATTTTGATGAAATAGCTGAGGTGAAAGCTGAAGTAATTGATCTAAAAGACAATTTTCTGCCCACAGGCTTGACTCCATTGGACGATTTATTCGATTCAAATGATATTTATAGGAAGCCAAAAATGCAACCACTGAATGCTGAAATTGAGGACTGCAACATTGGAACCACACAAAATCCTAGAATGGTAAAACTATCCAAAGCATTGCGTGCTGATCAGAAATTGAAATACATTGACTTATTTAAGGAATTCCAAGATTTGTTCGCTTGGAGTTATGAAGACCTCAAATCCTATGACACCTCAATCATCCAAGATACTATACCTTTGAAAGAGAATCAAAAGCCTTTTAAACAGAAGCTTAGAAGGGTGAATCTCGTCCTTCTCCCTCTGATTGAAAAAGAAGTTAAACGAATGTATGCGGCAAGAATCATTGCTCCAATTAGGTTCTCAGAGTGGATTTCAAATCTAGTGCCTACCGGAAAGAAAACGGGAGAGATAAGACTGTGTGTTGACTTAACGAATTTGAACAAAGTCTCTCTCAAAGACCATTACCCCTTAGCAAAAATGGATCATATCCTACAAAGGGTAGTTGGGGCCTCTAGGATTTCATTGCTGGATGGATTCTCAGGATTCAATCAGATTTTAGTACATCCAGCTGATCAAGAAAAAACTGCCTTTACAACACCTTCAGGAACCTTTAAATATGTCAAAATGCCTTTTGGGCTTAAAAATGCAGGGGCCACTTTTCAGAGAGCAATGGACATAGCCTTTGACAAAGAGATCCATGGTTTCATAGTAGTCTACCTTGATGATCTCACTGCCTTTTCAAAATCAGACCAAGAACACTTAGAACATTTAAGATGGGTGTTCTTAATTTGCAAAAAGTATGGCATATCTTTAAACCCAAAGAAATCACTGTTTGGCCTACAAGAGGGAAATCTCCTAGGTCACATCATTTCAAAAGATGGCATTAGGATCGACCCGGACAGAATTCAAGCTATCCTTCAAGTGCCTCATCCAAGAAACATCAAAGAAATACAAGACTTTTTAGGAAAGATTAACTTCTTGAGAAGATTCATTCCTAATTTGGCTGAGCTCATAAGACTACTAAATAATATGCTGAAGAAAGACTCTAAAGTGAGGTGGACCATGGAAGTTTGTTACAGGGAAAAGTGTCTACTTAGAAATGCTCTATCCCACTAAAGTGTGACAGCTACCTCAGAAACAAACAGAGAAAATCTACTTTTGTTTTTCCTTTATGAATTATAGATAGAGAGGAATAGAAAGACCAACCACTGTCTTCCGCCAATCTCCTGATTTGATCCCTCTCTTCTTCGATAGTTTTTAGCTACCTATTCCCTTGCACGCCCAGCTTCACAAAGTACCGGTAAGATCACAGAAGCATAACACTATACAAAGACATGGATCTATAATCATAAACAATCTAGCGTCAGATGTAAATTGACCATACAAATGTAACAAGCATCAATGACACAAAAGAATGGAGGAAAACTCAAATAGCTTTTATTGATAAACAAGAAAAGAGCCAAGAGGAGTTACAACTGGTTTTTCTTACCCAGCATCAACCTCCCAGCAAAGAAGCCCCTCTTCACCTCAAACAAAGCTTAGATCACCCAACAATCTGATGTTTGTCTCAGGAAACCAACAACAATTCCTTACAATATGCAAAATTACAGCCTCTAGATCTCTGGGATGAGGGATTCATATATAGATATCTGTAAGGGGGATGAGTCAGCTTGTGATTTGATTAGTGTCTTCTCTTTGATAATTATTGCTTCCACTTGGAGACTGAAGGCATCTTACTCATCCTTGGTCGAGTTCAGTGAGGCAAGTGTCACAGGAGAAGATTCTGGAAGCTTCCATTGCCTCTCCACCTCGCGGAATGACACTTCCATTTGTCATTTATCACCCATTGCACCCCACAGAAGGGACTTTTGAAATGAAATGCACCCTCACAGTGTATTTGGGTGAGAGGCAACGCACTTAGCTAGTGGAGCAGCTGCAATGATCCTGTTTTGACCAATTCTTAGTAGTTTCTCATGGAGAACTTCTGGGAGAAGCTGCAATCTGTTGACCTTGTTCCTTTAGGGGTTAGAACAACACTTTTAGGGACTTAGGAGCCCTTTGTTTATGGACATTTCATGCTTGGGGTTGTAGGGCCCAAAAATGTCTATAACAGTTGCCCCCTAAAGTATGAGGCCGTTAATCTTTTGGTGTTGGGTGAAATGCTTTATTATGAGGATCCGAAGTTCTTTCAATGCTGGGTGGAGACCTGTAATAAGATAAAATACAATACATTATTTTCATACTATTTCATGATCTAGCTGAGGCGGGCATTCCCATGCTCAGCTTTATAAATTCATTTTCATGTACATAGGACAGACAATCGTCTGAGTGTAGACTGATGATTCTGATAGAGCCATCATCCTTTTGAGTGGATGATTATCTTTGCAGCAATGATGTACATTTAATGTCTTTATTTCCTTGAATATATATCGCAGTCCGGATGGATGAAACTAGATCTTGGGTCTTCAATCTCGTCCAATCTTCACTCAAAGTACAAGTCGATCAATGTGAGAAATGTTCTGAAGTCGAACATGGAAAGACATCGCTTGATTACCAGTCAATGATGTAAAATGTTAACAAGCACGAGAGGAATCACCAATAATGATAATGACCCTCAAGGTACTGCAGTACAATTTACATGGTGTGAATAAAGGACTTGGCATCGAACACCACGCAAAATCTTTCGGTCGAAGGCCATTGATGTAAACCTGTCGCCGGAAGTGAGAAACTTGACATTGAGGCATGCAAGCTTCAAAGTACTGAATGGGGTGTTTCTAGATCAACTTCTTGGATAATGAGCTGATGTCGACAAGAAGTGATCTGTCACAAGAGGGCCTTAATGAATCCCACATCAATGACATGGAACAGAGCAAATGATTTTAATGTAGGTGAAAACGATCTGGTGATATAAGGTTTAGGGTGGCGGTCATAAAAGAATGGAGTATAATGTATGGTAGTGGGTGACACATAGGTGAATTCTCTGAATGACTTCTCTTGAACATATCGACGACACTGATGTGATGGATTGGTAGCATTAACCCCAAATGTGGATGGTATGGCGTGACCATGGTGATGTGATCGGTGAATGAAACAACCCAACCCGACTCGGACACGGAGTGGAAGTGTCATGTTCAAGAGCGACTTGTTACCAACAAAGTTTCTTCAAGTTTTCTTCCCAATTTTCCCCAATCATTGCTGATCAGTACCTCTTTATTTTTTTCAAGCTTGAGGAGGATAATATATTCTTGTCCTATAATTTGCCCTTCGAGCAAACCCATCGTTATGTTTTAACGAGCCTAGTGATAGTGAAACTCATTCTCGTCTATACACAAGTTTGTCGCTATTAATCTTTTTAAGGAGTTTAACAACAAATATAACTCGGTCCTTTTCAATTTTAGAGAGTCTGAAAAGGAACGTAAAGGTAGCTCCAAAATTCCTTTTTCGTCATCTAATCCCTTAAGTCCTAAAAAGTATAAAACAATACAGAAGGGATGGATTTTCGATACTTTTAACGAGTCGAACAAAACAAGCACTTGACCTTTTTGTGTAATAACCCCTTAGGTCCAAAAAGATTAAAATCTAGAGGAGGGATAGCACTTCCTATCCCTTTAACGAGCTAGAGAGGCCAATGGCTCAACAATATTTTCATATTTTACGAGTCAGTTGAAAAGAGCTTAAAGGAGACTCATCTTTTGACGAACGAGTGATAAAACGGGTAGCAGCTGATTCCAGGTAAGGTTTGGAATTTTCCAATCACGGCAGTGTCACAAGGATGGCTAGTGAAATCACTCTTCGCAGCTGTTCCTCAAAATGGGTAAACAATCAAATGCAGGTGAATGATCGGCCAATGAAAAAGTGGAGGTGACGGTGCAAACACGACCAAGGCTTTAATGGCTGAAGTACTACATTCACGATGGTTATTTACCAGGGAATAGTTCATTTTTTAACGAGTTTAAACGTGGGCGGAAACATTTGCTCATGTCTTATGTTTATTTTTTAACGAGCTTGAACTATGTGCTAAAACTGCTCGATTAATCCAGTCGTGTGATAAGAATGTCTCATATAAAACAAAAACTTTTAGAGTTTTGCCCCACATCCTTTCTTTATGCAAGTTAGGAAACAACCAATCCAGAAAACAGATAAATGATCGCTCTTTGCTTGCACTCCAAAAGGTTTGCATGCCCCCAGGTATCAAATAGAGTTTCAAGGTTACCCCTTCTTTATTCCGTTAAAACATTTGTTTTACCGAGAGAGGCGTACCTCTTACAGGTTACCCAAAGATCGTTCCATTCATAGCGCAAAAAAAACACTTCTTCGGCGATGTCTACCGAAATAGACAAAGGTAAGTGAAGGAGGCTACTCCACTCACATAACTTTGACAAGAGAATCTTGTTCTAGAATAACTCCCTCTTCCAATCATGGACGGGGGTACAGACTAGTCATATTCTCTCACGGAAACCTACCCTATACCCGAAGTTTTCCTGCCGAAGCAGACCAGGGTGCATGCCCCCTGGGTTTCAGTCATGTCCCCCCGAATCACTCACGCTCATCAAGAGGACAGACTGGAGATTGAGACATTTCTTGCGTGAAAAGATGATTCAGGGATGGTATATGACTATTTGCTCTGTATGATCCGGGAAATGAAAGCTGGTCTACGAGCTTGACCACTCTTCCTTCGTGTAGAAAACACATTACTCTAAAGAGTGAGGAGACAATTGCTCCCATGCAATAAATATAGTCTTGTCCAAGGAGTAGATTGTAATCTAGGGGTCCTTGGACTACCATTACGTTCATGTGAACGGTTTTCCTTCTCAATGTTATGGGCACATCGGAAAGGATCCCTAATGGTCGACTGGTTCCTTTATCAAAGCCTGTTAGATTTCTCATCTCAGGCAAAAGCGATGGCAAAAAAAGCGCTTTCCAAGCAGTTGAGGAAAGGATACTCACAGAAGCCCCTTCATCTATGATGGTACCAGCCATAACCATTCTATATATTTGAACAATGATTTGGAATGGTATACCAGCCGGTAAACGGGATCTGCCTAGTTGATTCCAGTCGAAGGAGACAACTAGGTTGCTTGGAGGTGGGACCGATTAGACGGCCAGGTACGACTCTGACGAACTTCCTTCCTGCGGTAAAGGAACGGGTAAATTTCCCCTATGTTCGTTGGAGTTTGTGCTTATGAAAAGTATTTGGACGGTGTCATCCTTGTTCTCTTCAGTGACTGTATCATCTGAAGATGGAACCTCTGAAGGCAAGACCGGGTCAACTGCCGCCTCGACCTTTTGACTTTCATCTGGTATGGATTCAGATGGTTTATCTTCAATGATAGATGCTTCGGTCGACCACATAAGCGGGCCAGCCGGATTTTCAACTAGTGACGGACTCGGCAAGAGTTTTTTATATCCAGGAGGAAGTCATAACGGTGAAACCAGACGATCATCCAAAACTCTTTTAGCTTCATCTAAGAAGGGACAATGGTGGACGGCATGATCGCCTTCGCACAGTTTATAAGGAAATCTATATTTTCCATTTTGTCCTGGGGCTTCACTTTCACTAGTTAACGGTGTGTTTTCAACATGATCATCAGAGGTTGACGACACCGGGTTGTGCAAACGAGGAGACCAGTCCCTTAAGATCCAAGGGATGCAAGGACAATCTCTATGATAGTGGTTTCCTTTGCAAATGACACATGGCGATTTAGGCCTGGTCGGTGCGGTGTGTGGATTCTCATTAGATGACACTCGTTTGCTCCCAGTCGCTTTTGGCTCCTTCTTCTCTTCTCTTTCTTCTTCTTTTCCTTCTTCTCCTTAGGTACTTGACTTTTGGCTTTACCAACCCCATCAAGCGAAGAGGAAGGAGGAGAGGAAGAATTAGAGGAAGTAGAAGGTTGGTGGGTAACTCTGGACTCGTCTAGTTGCTGATTCGATTGTTCAGGAATTGTGGTGTTCTGAACGACAGAGGTTGAGAAGAGCCATACAGGCAAACCAATTTTCAGTCCTGGAAGTGAGAACGTGGCCATATGGGGTGCACCAACATCTCCCCAAGAGGAGAAGGGACTAGGATTTCCTCCGAGGGGAATTCCTTGGTTGGTGGACTCCATTTTCTCAACCCAAGATCAATGTAGGAAAGGGTAATGAATATTCCGTTTAAAATAAATTTTAGACGCTTTGACATAACTTGTTTTTTCAATTTTTAAGAGTCGAGAAAAAACAAAAGATGACTCTAGTCTCCTTCGATTTTTAATGAGCCTAAAGTGACAAGTGCTTAGATGGACCTTTTCTGTTAAGGAGTCTGAAAAGGAATGAAAGGGACTGCTCTGGAAATCTAGGTAGAGGGATTACCAAACCAATCGCAAAACTGCAGAATACTTTTTATCGTACGGCAGTCAATCTTCCCGAATGTTGTGTTTAGTGCATTGCAATCGATAGGGCGACAAACACAGCTTCCTATGGATAAAGGATTAAGCCTATTGGGGTCTCCCAAAATATACTCGATGGTACGTGGGAGCACAAGTCCGTACTGGCACTTATCGTCTGAAAGTGGAGGAATCACCCAACCATCAGTGAGAACAACGGTTACCAAGCTTTACGACGCCGGAATACGTCTCTAGCCTAGACTTCTAAATGTTGTGCGTTAAGTTCCAAAGCGTTGTTAGATTCATTGAATTTATTTTAAGTTGATCTTGTTTATGAAGTTTGCCTTTCGGGTTCACCACGAGATGTAGATGTAATTCCTAAAATGCAATCTAAGATGGTAAACAAACTTTTTATCTCCTTTATGCAATGAAAATCTAGCTACTAGGGAAAAGAAAGACAGAATATTTTCACAAAGAGCAAAGAGCACACTCTAAATGCACTTTCCTAAATCAAGCCAATCAGAGTGTCTATATGAAAATGCACATGCATGTATTTTTTTTCGAATTTCTTAGTATATGAATGCTAAAAAGAATGTTGATGCACAAATCTGAATTTCTTTTCAAGCAAAAAATATCAACAAGCTTCTTTCGAAATCAATAAATGGAGACGATTACAACACCTTACGATTTTGAAACGAATACTTGTTCTTGACACTAGAAAATTACAAATTCAGACCAAAAGCAATAGTAACAGGATAATCTACCATCAACAACAATTAAACTTTTTCCTATGATTGAAATCGACACTTGCGACAGATTCAAATCAAAGGATGACAGTACGATTACGCTACTTTTGCAAAGGAGAACTGTAAACGACTCAACAAACACACAAAAACATCTATAGTTCTTTTGTACAAAGGAGGCGGAATAACAGCAAGGAAAAGGGGTTTTAAACAGATATATACTAATCACAGGCATCAAAATTCAAGAATAGAACTGGAAAGAATGAACCACAAAAGCCACAACTACACAGAGCTAGTCTGATCAGTGCACCTGTAACACAGGGAATCTGAAATGCAGCGGAGGTTGTCCACTCGGGAAGTGCGCTGAAATTCAGAATCTTTGAATAGTACCTGTGCTGGGCTAGAAAAAAGACTCTGTTCAGGTTCCAGGTCACAGTTTGTAGTTCAGTTCTTGGGTTTTGGCCGAGCAAAAAGCAATCAGTAATGCAACAATCAGGGGTAGATCTAATGAGGATATAAGAGCTATCACAAGGGTAATCAGATAGTTTGTGAATCAGTTGTTTAAATCATAAACAGATCCAGTAGATGGATTGAAGTAGCAGTTGTCTACTTTGCATTTGTTATGGAAAATGCAGTTCGAATGCTACTTGTAAGTTTATGAAACAAACAACAAAAAATGATAAACAAACAAACTAATTAGTTCCCCAACGGAGTCGCCATTTTGTTACAGGGAAAAGTGTCTATTTAGAACTGCTCTATCCCACTAAGGTGTGACAGCTGCCTTAGAAACAAATAGAGAAAAGCTACTTTTGTTTTTCCTTTATGAATTATAGATAGAGAGGAACAGAAAGACCAACCTCTGTCTTGTGCCAATCTCCTGATTTGATCCCACTCTTCTTCGATAGTCCTCGGCTACCTATTCCCTTGCACGCCCAGCTTCACAAAGTACATGTAATATCATAAAATCATAGCACTATACAAAGACATGGATCTATAATCATAAACAATCTAGGGTCAGATGTAAATTGACCATACAAATGTAACAAGCATCAATGACACAAAAGCATGGAGGAAAACTCAAATAGCTTTTATTGATAAACAAGAAAAGAGCCAAGAGGAGTTACAACTGGTTGTTCTGACCCAGCATCAACCTCCCAGCAAAGAAGCCCCTCTTCACCTCAAACAAAGCTTAGATCACCCAACAATCTGATGTTTGTCTCAGGAAACCAACAACAATTCCTTACAATATGCAAAATTCCAGCCTCTGGATCTCTGGGATGAGGGATCCATATATAGATATCTGTAAGGGGGATGAGTCAGCTTGTGATTTGATTAGTGTCTTCTCTCTGATAGTTATTGCTTCCACTTGGAGACTGATGGCCTCTAACTCATCCTTGGTCGACTTCAGTGAGGCAAGTGTCATAGGAGAAGATTCTGGAAGCTTCCATTGCCTCTCCACCTCGCAGAATGACACTACCATTTGTCATTTCTCACCCATCGCACCGCACAGAAGGGACTTTTGAAATGCAATGCACCCTCACGGTGTATTTGGGTGAGATGCAACGCACTTAGCCAGTGGAGCAGCTGCAATGATCCCGTTTTGACCAATTCTGAGAAGTTTCTCATGGAGAACTTTTGGGAGAAGCTGTAATCTGTTGACCTTGTTCCTTTAGGGTTTAGAACAACACTTTTAGGGACTTAGGAGCCCTTTGTTTATGGAAATTTCATGCTTGGGGTTGTAGGGCCCAAAAATGTCTATAACAGTTGCCCCCTAAAGTATGAGGCCGTTAATCTTTTGGTGTTCGGTGAAATGCTTTATTATGAGGATCCGAAGTTCTTTCAATGCTGGGTGGAGACCTGTAATAAGATAAAATACAATACATTATCTTCATACTATTTCATGATCTAGCTGAGGCGGGCATTCCCATGCTCAGCTTTATAAATTCATTTTCATGTACATAGGACAGACAATCGTCTGAGTGTAGACTGATGATTCTGATAGAGCCATCATCCTTTTGAGTGGATGATTATCTTTGCAGCAATGATGTACATTTAATGTCTTTATTTCCTTGAATATATATCGCAGTCCGGATGGATGAAACTAGATCTTGGGTCTTCAATCTCGTCCTATCTTCACTCAAAGTACAAGTCGATCAATGTGAGAAATGTTCTGAAGTCGAACATGGAAAGACATCGCTTGATTACCAGTCAATGATGTAAACTGTTAACAAGAACGAGAGGAATCACCAATAATGATAATGACCCTCAAGGTACTGCAGTACAATTTACATGGTGTGAATAAAGGACTTGGCATCGAACACCACGCAAAATCTTTCGGTCGAAGGCCATTGATGTAAACCTGTCGCCGGAAGTGAGAAACTTGACATTGAGGCATGCAAGCTTCAAAGTACTGAATGGGGTGTTCCTAGATCAACTTCTTGGATAATGAGCTGATGTCGACAAGAAGTGATCTGTCACAAGAGGGCCTTAATGAATCCCACATCAATGACATGGAACGGAGCAAATGATTTTAATGTAGGTGAAAACGATCTGGTGATATAAGGTTCAGGGTGGCGGTCATAAAAGAATGGAGTATAATGTATGGTAGTGGGTGACACATAGGTGAATTCTCTGAATGACTTCTCTTGAACATATCGACGACACTGATGTGATGGATTGGTAGCATTAACCCCAAATGTGGATGGTATGGCGTGACCATGGTGATGTGATCGGTGAATGAAACAACCCAACCCGACTCGGACACGGAGTGGAAGTGTCATGTTCAAGAGCGACTTGTTACCAACAAAGTTTCTTCAAGTTTTCTTCCCAATTTTCCCCAATCATTGCTGATCAGTACCTCTTTATTTTTTTCAAGCTTGAGGAGGATAATATATTCTTGTCCTATAATTTGCCCTTCGAGCAAACCCATCGTTATGTTTTAACGAGCCTAGCGATAGTGAAACTCATTCTCGTCTATACACAAGTTTGTCGCTATTAATCTTTTTAACGAGTTTAACAACAAATATAACTCGGTCCTTTTCAATTTTAGAGAGTCTGAAAAGGAACGTAAAGGTAACTCCAAAATTCCTTTTTCGTCATCTAATCCCTTAAGTCCTAAAAAGTATAAAACAATACAGAAGGGATGGATTTTCGATACTTTTAACGAGTCGAACAAAACAAGCACTTGACCTTTTTGTGTAATAACCCCTCAGGTCCAAAAAGATTAAAATCTAGAGGAGGGATAGCACTTCCTATCCCTTTAACGAGCTAGAGAGGCCAATGGCTCGGCAATATTTTCATATTTTACGAGTCAGTTGAAAAGAGCTTAAAGGAGACTCATCTTTTGACGAACGAGTGATAAAACGGGTAGCAGCTGATTCCAGGTAAGGTTTGGAATTTTCCAATCACGGCAGTGTCACAAGGATGGCTAGTGAAATCACTCTTCGCAGCTGTTCCTCAAAATGGGTAAACAATCAAATGCAGGTGAATGATCGGCCAATGAAAAAGTGGAGGTGACGGTGCAAACACGACCAAGGCTTTAATGGCTGAAGTACTACATTCACGATGGTTATTTACCAGGGAATAGTTCATTTTTTAACGAGTTTAAACGTGGGCGGAAACATTTGCTCATGTCTTATGTTTATTTTTTAACGAGCTTGAACTATGTGCTAAAACTGCTCGATTAATCCAGTCGTGTGATAAGAATGTCTCATATAAAACAACAACTTTTAGAGTTTTGCCCCACATCCTTTCTTTATGCAAGTTAGGAAACGACCAATCCAGAAAACAGATAAATGATCGCTCTTTGCTTGCACTCCAAAAGGTTTGCATGCCCCCAGGTATCAAATAGAGTTTCAAGGTTACCCCTTCTTTATTCCGTTAAAACATTTGTTTTATTGAGAGAGGCGTACCTCTTACAGGTTACCCAAAGATCGTTCCATTCATAGCGCAAAAAAAAAACTTCTTCGGCGATGTCTACCGAAATAGACAAAGGTAAGTGAAGGAGGCTACTCCACTCACATAACTTTGACAAGAGAATCTTGTTCTAGAATAACTCCCTCTTCCAATCATGGACGGGGGTACAGACTAGTCATATTCTCTCGCGGAAACCTACCCTATACCCGAAGTTTTCCTGCCGAAGCAGACCAGGGTGCATGCCCCCTGGGTTTCAGTCATGTCTCCCCGAATCACTCACGCTCATCAAGAGGACAGACTGGAGATTGAGACATTTCTTGCGTGAAAAGATGATTCAGGGATGGTATATGACTATTTGCTCTGTATGATCCGGGAAATGAAAGCTGGTCTACGAGCTTGACCACTCTTCCTTCGTGTAGAAAACACATTACTCTAAAGAGTGAGGAGACAATTGCTCCCATGCAATAAATATAGTCTTGTCCAAGGAGTAGATTGTAATCTAGGGGTCCTTGGACTACCATTACGTTCATGTGAACGGTTTTCCTTCTCAATGTTATGGGCACATCGGAAAGGATCCCTAATGGTCGACTGGTTCCTTTATCAAAGCCTGTTAGATTTCTCATCTCAGGCAAAAGCGATGGCAAAAAAAGCGCTTTCCAAGCAGTTGAGGAAAGGATACTCACAGAAGCCCCTTCATCTATGATGGTACCAGCCATAACCATTCTATATATTTGAACAATGATTTGGAATGGTATACCAGCCGGTAAACGGGATCTGCCTAGTTGTTTCCAGTCGAAGGAGACAACTAGGTTGCTTGGAGGTGGGACCGATTAGACGGCCAGGTACGACTGTGACAAACTTCCTTCCTGCGGTAAAGGAACGGGTAAATTTCCCCTATGTTCGTTGGAGTTTGTGCTTATGAAAAGTATTTGGACGGTGTCATCCTTGTTCTCTTCAGTGACTGTATCATCTGAAGATGGAACCTCTGAAGGCAAGACCGGGTCAACTGCCGCCTCGACCTTTTGACTTTCATCTGGTATGGATTCAGATGGTTTATCTTCAATGATAGATGCTTCGGTCGACCACATAAGCGGGCCAGCCGGATTTTCAACTAGTGACGGACTCGGCAAGAGTTTTTTATATCCAGGAGGAAGTCATAACGGTGAAACCGGACGATCATCCAAAACTCTTTTAGCTTCATCTAAGAAGGGACAATGGTGGACGGCATGATCGCCTTCGCACAGTTTATAAGGAAATCTATATTTTCCATTTTGTCCTGGGGCTTCACTTTCACTAGTTAACGGTGTGTTTTCAACATGATCATCAGAGGTTGACGACACCGGGTTGTGCAAACGAGGAGACCAGTCCCTTAAGATCCAAGGGATGCAAGGACAATCTCTATGATAGTGGTTTCCTTTGCAAATGACACATGGCGATTTAGGCCTGGTCGGTGCGGTGTGTGGATTCTCATTAGATGACACTCGTTTGCTCCCAGTCGCTTTTGGCTCCTTCTTCTCTTCTCTTTCTTCTTCTTTTCCTTCTTCTCCTTAGGTACTTGACTTTTGGCTTTACCAACCCCATCAAGCGAAGAGGAAGGAGGAGAGGAAGAATTAGAGGAAGTAGAAGGTTGGTGGGTAACTCTGGACTCGTCTAGTTGCTGATTCGATTGTTCAGGAATTGTGGTGTTCTGAACGACAGAGGTTGAGAAGAGCCATACAGGCAAACCAATTTTCAGTCCTGGAAGTGAGAACGTGGCCATATGGGGTGCACCAACATCTCCCCAAGAGGAGAAGGGACTAGGATTTCCTCCGAGGGGAATTCCTTGGTTGGTGGACTCCATTTTCTCAACCCAAGATCAATGTAGGAAAGGGTAATGAATATTCCGTTTAAAATAAATTTTAGACGCTTTGACATAACTTGTTTTTTCAATTTTTAAGAGTCGAGAAAAAACAAAAGATGACTCTAGTCTCCTTCGATTTTTAATGAGCCTAAAGTGACAAGTGCTTAGATGGACCTTTTCTGTTAAGGAGTCTGAAAAGGAATGAAAGGGACTGCTCTGGAAATCTAGGTAGAGGGATTACCAAACCAATCGCAAAACTGCAGAATACTTTTTATCGTACGGCAGTCAATCTTCCCGAATGTTGTGTTTAGTGCATTGCAATCGATAGGGCGACAAACACAGCTTCCTATGGATAAAGGATTAAGCCTATTGGGGTCTCCCAAAATATACTCGATGGTACGTGGGAGCACAAGTCCGTACTGGCACTTATCGTCTGAAAGTGGAGGAATCACCCAACCATCAGTGAGAACAACGGTTACCAAGCTTTACGACACCGGAATACGTCTCTAGCCTAGACTTCTAAATGTTGTGCGTTAAGTTCCAAAACGTTGTTAGATTCATTGAATTTATTTTAAGTTGATCTTGTTTATGAAGTTTGCCTTTCGGGTTCACCACGAGATGTAGATGTAATTCCTAAAATGCAATCTAAGATGATAAACAAACTTTTTATCTCCTTTATGCAATGAAAATCCTAGCTACTAGGGAAAAGAAAGACAGAATCTTTTCACAAAGAGCAAAGAGCACACTCTAAATGCCTTTCCTAAATCAAGCCAATCAGAGTGTCTATATGAAAATGCACATGCATGTATTTTTTTTCGAATTTCTTAGTATATGAATGCTAAAAAGAATGTTGATGCACAAATCTGAATTTCTTTTCAAGCGAAAAATATCAACAAGCTTCTTTCGAAATCAATAAATGGAGACGATTACAACACCTTACGATTTTGAAACGAATACTTGTTCTTGACACTAGAAAATTACAAATTCAGACCAAAAGCAATAGTAACAGGATAATCTACCATCAACAACAATTAAACTTTTTCCTATGATTGAAATCGACACTTGCGACAGATTCAAATCAAAGGATGACAGTACGATTACGCTACTTTTGCAAAGGAGAACTGTAAACGACTCAACAAACACACAAAAACATCTATAGTTCTTTTGTACAAAGGAGGCGGAATAACAGCAAGGAAAAGGGGTTTTAAACAGATATATACTAATCACAGGCATCAAAATTCAAGAATAGAACTGGAAAGAATGAACCACAAAAGCCACAACTACACAGAGCTAGTCTGATCAGTGCACCTGTAACACAGGGAATCTGAAATGCAGCGGAGGTTGTCCACTCGGGAAGTGCGTTGAAATTCAGAATCTCTGAATAGTACCTGTGCTGGGCTAGAAAAAAGACTCTGTTCAGGTTCCAGGTCACAGTTTGTAGTTCAGTTCTTGGGTTTTGGCCGAGCAAAAAGCAATCAGTAATGCAACAATCAGGGGTAGATCTAATGAGGATATAAGAGCTATCACAAGGGTAATCAGATAGTTTGTGAATCAGTTGTTTAAATCATAAACAGATCCAGTAGATGGATTGAAGTAGCAGCTGTCTACTTTGCATTTGTTATGGAAAATGCAGTTCGAATGCTACTTGTAAGTTTATGAAACAAACAACAAAAAATGATAAACAAACAAACTAATTAGTTCCCCAACGGAGTCGCCATTTTGTTACAGGGAAAAGTGTCTATTTAGAACTGCTCTATCCCACTAAGGTGTGACAGCTGCCTTAGAAACAAATAGAGAAAAGCTACTTTTGTTTTTCCTTTATGAATTATAGATAGAGAGGAACAGAAAGACCAACCTCTGTCTTGTGCCAATCTCCTGATTTGATCCCACTCTTCTTCGATAGTCCTCGGCTACCTATTCCCTTGCACGCCCAGCTTCACAAAGTACATGTAATATCATAAAATCATAGCACTATACAAAGACATGGATCTATAATCATAAACAATCTAGGGTCAGATGTAAATTGACCATACAAATGTAACAAGCATCAATGACACAAAAGCATGGAGGAAAACTCAAATAGCTTTTATTGATAAACAAGAAAAGAGCCAAGAGGAGTTACAACTGGTTGTTCTGACCCAGCATCAACCTCCCAGCAAAGAAGCCCCTCTTCACCTCAAACAAAGCTTAGATCACCCAACAATCTGATGTTTGTCTCAGGAAACCAACAACAATTCCTTACAATATGCAAAATTCCAGCCTCTGGATCTCTGGGATGAGGGATCCATATATAGATATCTGTAAGGGGGATGAGTCAGCTTGTGATTTGATTAGTGTCTTCTCTCTGATAGTTATTGCTTCCACTTGGAGACTGATGGCCTCTAACTCATCCTTGGTCGACTTCAGTGAGGCAAGTGTCATAGGAGAAGATTCTGGAAGCTTCCATTGCCTCTCCACCTCGCAGAATGACACTGCCATTTGTCATTTCTCACCCATCGCACCGCACAGAAGGGACTTTTGAAATGCAATGCACCCTCACGGTGTATTTGGGTGAGATGCAATGCACTTAGCCAGTGGAGCAGCTGCAATGATCCCGTTTTGACCAATTCTGAGAAGTTTCTCATGGAGAACTTTTGGGAGAAGCTGTAATCTATTGACCTTGTTCCTTTAGGGTTTAGAACAACACTTTTAGGGACTTAGGAGCCCTTTGTTTATGGAAATTTCATGCTTGGGGTTGTAGGGCCCAAAAATGTCTACAACAAAGCCACAAAAGCCTTTGAGGACATCAAAAGAGCTTTGACAAATACACCAATCCTCACAAGTCCCAGGTTTGATAGAGATTTCATCATTTTTTCCTTTGCCTCTGAGCACACAATTGCTACTATCCTATTGCAAAAATATGACCAAGGGTGTGAGAAGTCCATTGCCTTTTTAGCGAATCTCTTAGAGATTCCCCACTCAAATACCAAATCATGGAAAAGCACTCTTATTCCCTTGTAAATGCCATCAAGGATTTCAGAATTTACATTTTATACTCTCATGTGATTTCCTATGTCCCAAATTCAGTGGTCAAGGACATTTTAACACAAGAAGGAATTGAAGGCAAAAGGGGCAAATGGATTTCCAATATCCTAGAATATGACATTGAAATCAAACCTACAAAACCAATAAAAGGACAAGGGATTGTTGTAGGGAAAAGTATCCGATTCGGATGACCCTATCCCACTCTAAGGGTGATAGTACCTCAGCAACAACTGTAAAGAAAACTACTTAAGGTTTACTTCTTTACGAAAGCAAGAGAGAATGAGGAAATGCACTAACCGTTGCCTTGCGCTTAATGTCGAATCCAAACTCTTCTCTTTGGCTGCTTGCTCCCAGCTCTTTGCTCTTTTGCTGGCCCAGCTACAATGAGATCCTGCAAAAATAACAAAGAAGGAAACTACAAGAAGCATGCAATCATAACTGATTCACGGATTAGCATAAATCAAATATACAATTATCACAATACATCATTGAAACAAGTGCATATAGAAGAACCTCAATAGCTTTTATTAATGAAGAAGTAAAGTTCTGAGAAGGTTACAACCATTGAAGGCCCCAATCTAGCAACACCTCCCAGCAGAAAGAATTTCTCCTCTTCACCTCCTTCAAGCAATCACCCAATAGCTCTATAGTGAAACCAACAGCATATCATTACTTTGCACAAAATTCCAGCCTCCCTGAGCTCATAGGAGAGAGCTCAATATATAGATGAATTGAGAAAGGATGAGTCAGCTTGCAACTGATGTGTAGCTGCCTTGTTTCCTCTCTCTCTTCAGTTGATCTTCAGTTCTTGAGTCCACTTGGAGAACCTTGCTTCCACTTGGAGAAACAGAGCCTCTGACTCATCACAAGGCGAAATCCCTGATCCAAGTGTCATTTTTGGAAGATTCCAGAGCAATGACTCAGTGTGCCACTTGTCCCATCTCGCTCAGCGCAAGTGGCCTTTGTTCTACCTACTTTGCAACGCAGGTACACCATGGAGGAGTTGAGTTTCAGCGCAGAAGCCTAGTGGAGCACCTGCTTTGATTTCAGGATTACTTGTTTTTGAGTTTTTTCAAGTGGAGAACTAATCTGAGAGCTGTTGGTTTGTTGACCTTGTTCCTCTAGGGGTAGGAACATCATGTTTAGGGACTTTGGATCCCTTGGATTATTGACAATTCATGCCTGATGCTGTAAGGCACAAAATTGTCTATAACAGATGCCCCCTAAAGTATGAGGTCGTTTATCGGGTGAAATGCTTTATTAGGAGGATCCGAAGTTCATTCAATCTGCTGAGAAGTGTCCTGTAATAAGATAAAATACAATACATTATTTTTCATTCTTTTTCATGATCTAGCTGAGGCGGGCATTCCCATGCTCAGCTTTATAAATTCATTTTGGTACATAGCACAGACGATCGTCTGATGATAGACTGATAATTCTCTACTAAAATTATCATCCTTTGAGAAGGATGATCATCTGCTGCAATGGTGTACATATCAAATGTCTTTATGTCCTGAATATATATCGCAGCCCGGATGGATGAAACTAGATCCGGTGTCTTCAATCTCTTCCGATCTTCACTCGATGCACAAGTCGATCCATGTGAGAATTTCTTGAAGTCGAACATGGAAAGACATCGCTTGATTACCGGTCAATGATGTAAACCGTTAACAAGAGCGAGAGGAATCACCGATAAGGATGATGACCCTCAAGGTACGGCAGTACAATTCACATGGTGGGAATAAAGGACTTGGCGTCGACCACCATGCAAAATCTTCTGGTCGAAGGTCATTGATGTATACCTGTCGCCGGAAGTGAGAAACTTGCCATTGAGGCATGCAAGCTTCAAAGTACTGAAGGGGTTGTTCCTAGATCAACTCCTTGGATAATGAGCGGATGTCAACAAGGAGCGATCCGTCAAAGGAGGGCCTTAATGAATCCCACATCAGTGACACGGAATGGAGCTAGTGATTGTGATGAGGTGAAAACAAACTGTGATGTATGATTCAGGGTGGCGGTCATGAAATGGATGAAGGACAATGTATGGCAGTGGATGGGACACGGTTGACTCTTTGCAGAACAACATCTCTTGAACATATAACGACACTGATGTGATGGATTGGTAGCATTACCCCAAATGTGGATGGTGTGGCGAGGACCATGGTGATGAGACCGGTGAATGAAACAACCCAACCCGATGTGATACGGAGGACAAAGTGTCATGTTCAAGAGCGACTTGCTACCATTAAAACTGTGAGGTTCTCCCAATTTTTCCCCAGTCATTGCTGACCAGTACCTCTTTATTTTTGTCAAGCTTGAGGAGGATAACATATGCTTGTTCTATAACCTACCCTTCGGGCAAGCCCATCGCTATGTTTTAAAGAGCCTAGCGATAGGGAAACTCGTTCTCGTCTAAAGACAAGTTTGTCGCTATTTAATGAATTTAACGAGTCTAACGACAAGGATAACTCGGTCCTTTTCATTTTTAGAGAGTCTGAAAAGGTACATAAAGTCAACTCCAGAATTCCTTTTTCGTCATCTAATCCCTTAAGTCCGAAAAAGTATAAAACAATACAGAAGGGATGAATTTTCGATTGCTTTAACGAGCCGAACAAAACAAGCGCTCGATCTTTTTGTGCAATAATCCCTCAGGTCCAAAAAGATTAAAATCTAGAGGAGGGATAGCTTTCCGGTCGCTTTAACGAGCTAGAAGGCCAAAACTCGGCAAACTTTTCATATTTTACGAGTCAGTGAAAAGAGCTCAAAGAAGACTCGTCTTTTGAGGAACGAGTGATAAACAGGGATAGCAGCAGATTCCAGGTACAGGTTGGAATTTTCCAATCACGGCAGTGTCACAAGGATGGCTAAGTGAAATCACTCTTCGCAGCTGTTCCTCAAAATGGGTAAACAAACATATGGAGATGAACGATTGGCCAAATGAACGGATGGAGGTGAGACTGCAAGAACACGACCAAGGGCTTTAATATGGCTGTCAAAGGTTACATTTACCAAGGTTATTTACCGGTTCATTTTTTCTGGGTGAGCTTCAACTCTAGGGGAAGATTGCTCACAACTTATGTTTATTTTTTAACGAGCATGAACTATGTGCTAAAACTGCTCGAATCTTGCGTTTATTTTTTAACGAGCATGAACATTGCTAAAACTGCTCGATTCTTGCATGCCCCTAACATCATAATAACGCATGTCAAAGGAGGGTGCCCCCCAAGCTTCATTGCATTCAACTTGGTGGTTGGAATGAAGGTTTACCTTTGAATTTTGAAAAGGGGATTTGTTTAATTTTTTAATGAGGTTGACATAGTAAGAGAACTATCCTCATGACTCCTTGTTTCATTTTTTAACGAGGTTGACACGAGATAAGAACCGTCCTCGGGGCCCACTGTATTTACAATATTTCCATTAGGGAGACGATCCATGCTGACAAAATATTTAGGAATCTTCTGAATCCGTTGGATATAGAAGATTTCATATTGTAGGTTTCCACTGTGGCTACTTCCGCTAGATTACCTGCCGGCAGTAGGGCAAAAGTACCCATTAAGGCAGGGTCTTTTAGGAGACCTACTCCAATATTTTGGAGCGATTGGTTACTTTCATGGATCATTGTGCTGCTTCCCGTAACTTGAGAACTGTTGGGGAGAAATGTTTGTTGGTCGACGATTGTAGTTTTTCCTTGAAAAGGAAATACAATTCTCCTGTAGTAGGTCGACATAACTGCAGCCATGGCATATATCCAAGGCCTTCCCAGTAGGATGTTGTAATCGAGGTTTCCGTCGATTACTTCCACATCAACTTCTACTGTTTTGCCCCCCAGTTCAACTTGCAAGTTACTTAAAATCCCGTATGGAGTGTATGATCGTCCATCAAATGCTTTTAACGTCGTTGACGATTTCGACAAGGGTGGTGAGCCTAAATTTTTCCAGCAACTCATCGACATAAGACATGTAGATGCCCCCTCATCAATAATTGTTCGATGAACAGTTTTGTTGAGGGCTTTCACTTTAATAAGGAAAGCTTGTTGAGATGGTAACTTAGGGTCATATCCTTTATGATCAAAGGCCACAAGATTGGAATCCATTGGGCCAATCCCACCTATAGCTGATAATAAAGCTTGCTCTTGGGAGGTGAAATTTTGTGCTACCTCAAGTGTCGACATAGCGGACGACGATTGGGTCAGGTCCTCTATTATATTATAATCCTGTGTTATTTTTTCACGAGGATTAAATGTAGACTTGTGTACTACTCCCTTGGGTGACTTTATCATTGGTTCAGGAATGATGGGTGGCACGACTTTGGTCAAAGTTGTTGTTGAACTACTAGGTTGTTTATTTTCCTTGTTGTTCAACTGCTTTGGATTCCTGTGATCTTTATTCCTTGTCAAAGCATTATTTTGTTGCTTTGAGGTGGACAACATAAGCACTTGGGATCGGGAAGCATTTTGATTTGCAACCAGATTTTGTCTTGGATTAGGAAACGGATCAGTCAATACTGCTGGGGTTTTTGAACTCTTGAAGAGTTTCTTTACTTCAGCTATATGTGGACAATCTTTCGTCCAATGATCCTCATCACATATATGACACCCTGTCGGGGGTTTCCCTTTCCTTTTCTTCTTCTTCTTGCCCCCTGGTTGCTTTAGTTGTTTGCCCTTGTCGGTCGACATGGCATTTACTTCTGAGGCAAGAAGTTCCTCATTTGCATTTTGACTAGAAATTTTGCGTTTGCCAGTCACGCCATTACTAGCGTGAGAGTTAGTATTCGATTCAGGAGGGGGAGGAATTGAAAATTCAGGTCTAGGGGCGTCAGGTATTTTGTCGTAGAGCGTGCTCGACTGAGTATATACTAAGTCTAAGTATTAAGCACGAGCAATGACTTGCTCCTCTGTTACAACTCCTCCCTTGGCCACATCTTCCGTTATAGCCGGAAGTAACGACTTTATAAACCATTCAGCTAACAGCTGATCGGGAACGTAAGTTTTCACCATCCTACGACGACGTCGCCACTCATGTATATGATCAGATATGTGAGTGGCCGTTGTCTGTTTGAAGTTGGTAAGGAGTTCTGTTCCCGTTTCATACCTTATCGGTAATTGAAAATGGGTTAAGAAAGTCGTGGCTAAGGAGCTGAAATTGTCGAAAGAGGCTCTTGGCAATTCAATGTACCATTTAGCCGCTGGACCTATCAAGGTCCTCTGGAAGAGGCGAAGTCTTATCGAATCATCATTCAGGGTGTTTGATGAACACCATAGGTGGAATGTCATCACATGATTCGACGGATCTTCACCTGGATTTCCATTGAGTTTAGGGATGTCCGATGGAAGTTTATGCGGAATCGCTGGCCAACAAGGGGCATAAGCAATTGGATCATTCGTCAGCCGGTTTAGATCTGGTAATTCTAGAGTTGCTATAAAGGGCAACTGTGGGTTCAGGTTAGGCGAAGCATATCCGGGATAAGATGGTATCGCCTGAGCAATGGGTATTTGCAGACCAGCATAATGCTGACAACTTTGACAAGGTTGATGGGCATAACCATTATAGCATGGTTGCCCATTACTTACAAAGACTTATTGCTCAGGTCCTTGATATGATTGCTGGAATGGCGGTTGTTGAGATTGAACCAGCTGTGGTTGTTGGACCATTTGTTGTTGACCAATACCGGATGACTGACCAAGATGAGGAGTCACAGTACTTGTTTGAGCCTGAGTCGCTCCAGATAAGGAGGCACTACCCTGAGGTTGTGATTGAGCCGCTGAGACAAGAGGTTGTTGTATTACAACAGGTAGCGCTTGTACTTGCGACGCATTCGCCATAGCAGGTGTGGTGGTAATATTCGACACAGGGTGTACTGGTCGCACTGAATAAGCAACTCCTGATCGTTGAGGCAGTATTGGTACCCAACCGCTGGATGTAATTCCAGTTTGACCTGATCCTTGTTGTAAACTCTCATATGGTTGTTCTCTAGGAGGGAACAATGAAAGAGCATACTGCCCTCCACATGGTGGAAATCCAATACTTAAAGGGCAAATTGGCCCTTGAAGACACATTGGATCAATTTGTTGAGTTTCAACATAAGAAGTACCAGATGATAATCCGGATGAAGAAAAAGGAACTAACCATATTGTCGTCCCTGATTGGACTCCGGCTTGTGGTTGACAATTTGCCGGGACAGATGGTATACCAGCGAACATCGTTGGAGTAGCAGCAGGAGGTTCTGCTGCTGCTGTGTCAGACGACACAGTCCTAGATGTCGACGGTTGTTCAGACATATCTAGTCTATCCAAAAGATTTCTTAGTGATTCTACAAGAACTTACGATGCCAAAAGACTAACTTCGAAGATCAATGCAGGAATAGGAGGTGATTATGTTCCGTTTAAAATGAATTTTATTATGACGACGCTTTTAGACACAACTTGCTTTTTCACTTTTTAAGAGTCGAGAAAAAGCTAAAGATGACTCTAGTCTCCTTCGATGTATTAACGAGCCAGAAGTGACAAATGCTCGGATGGACTTTTTCAGTTATAGAGTTTGAAAAACGCCAAAAGAAACTACTCTGGAGTTCTAGGCAAGGGTGTGCCAAACCTTTCGCGAAACCACAGAATACGTTTTACGGTACGAGTGGTCGATCTTCGTGAATGCTGTGTTCACTGCATCGCGATCAGTAGGGCGGCCGACACGGCTTCCTATGGATAAAGGCTTTGTTCCTATAGGGGTCCCCCAATATACGCGACGGTACGCGGGGGCACAAGTCCGTATTAGTGCTATCGTCCCTCAGGAGGAATCACCCACCTTCGTAGAGATCAACAGTCACTATGTTTAACGACGTCGGTTCACGTCTCTACCTAGACCTCTACTGTGTTTTGTTATGTTTCAAAGCGTTGTTAGATAAATTCAGTTCTTTTTAGGTTGATCTTGTTTAGCAATTTGCCTTTATGGATCACCACGTGATGTATGAGACAACTCCTAAATGCAGTCTAAGAATGATAAGCAAGCTTTTTCAATTCTTTCAACTTATGAAAACCTTAACTACTGAAGGAAAAGAAAGACATCATCTTTTCAAACAGATCATAGAGCACACACTGATGCACTTTTCCTAAATCGACATGCAAACAGTCAAATGCAAAATGCACAATGCATGTATTTTCTTTTCCCTTTCTTAATGTTGATGTATTACAAAAAGAAAGTTGTTATATAACTTTGATTTCGATTTAAAGCGAAAACAAACAAGTTTGTCCAAAATCAAAAGACACCTTAAGATTTACTTGTTTAATCATTGGAAATACATGAAATCAAACCATAAGGATGAAATTAAAAAGACTAATCAGCTATGGACAACAAACAAGCTAACTCTTTAGACCAGCAAAATGCCTAACACAGGTTCAGATCTAAGAGGCCAAAGCAAGACTAGTTCACTTTCGTAATGGGAAATTCTAAATGATGTAAGAAATACAAAAGAACAAGTACAATTTCGTTATATAACAGAGGCGGAATGATGGCAAGTAAGGTTGGTTTCAGAATAGGTACAAGAAAGACAACTTGCTGCAAAAACTATAGTGAAAACAGGCAAGAAAAAGGGAGGAAACCCCAACTGCACAAAGCAAAATTGGGCCAACGCAGGTGCTGCTCAGCTAGTCTGGCTCTCAGCGCAGGTAGCCCCTTCGGGACCTGCATTGCAAAGCAGGTAGCCTGTGTACTACCTGCTTTGGAAAACGAAAGTTGCGTTTTCTCAGTTTCCGGGTCACAATTTTCTCAAAAATGCACAGTTTTTGCTCAAATCAGAAGCAATCAGTCAAGCACACACAAAGGGATGACTAGGAGGATGAAAAGCTATCACTAAGAGCTTACAAGGATCCTTGTAGATCAGCTCTTCAAATCATGAACATGCTCAGAAATGAGCTAGAGTATCTGCCCTCTACTTCACTTTTGATATAGTCAAAAGCTTTTCGATTTGGTACTCTTTTGTTCAGGAAATGAATAGCAAAATACTACAAACAATCAAACAGATACGATCCCCAGTGGAGTCGCCAGTTTGTTGTAGGGAAAAGTATCCGATTCGGATGACCCTATCCCACTCTAAGGGTGATAGTACCTCAGCAACAACTCTAAAGAAAACTACTTAAGGTTTACTTCTTTACGAAAGCAAGAGAGAATGAGGAAATGCACTAACCGTTGCCTTGCGCTTAATGTCGAATCCAAACTCTTCTCTTTGGCTGCTTGCTCCCAGCTCTTTGCTCTTTTGCTGGCCCAGTTACAATGATATCCTGCAAAAATAACAAAGAAGGAAACTACAAGAAGCATGCAATCATAACTGATTCACGGATTAGCATAAATCAAATATACAATTATCACAATACATCATTGAAACAAGTGCATATAGAAGAACCTCAATAGCTTCTATTAATGAAGAAGTAAAGTTCTGAGAAGGTTACAACCATTGAAGGCCCCAATCCAGCAACACCTCCTAGCAGAAAGAATTTCTCCTCTTCACCTCCTTCAAGCAATCACCCAATAGCTCTATAGTGAAACCAACAGCATATCATTACTTTGCACAAAATTCCAGCCTCCCTGAGCTCATAGGAGAGAGCTCAATATATAGATGAATTGAGAAAGGATGAGTCAGCTTGCAACTGATGTGTAGCTGCCTTGTGTCCTCTCTCTCTTCAGTTGATCTTCAGTTCTTGAGTCCACTTGGAGAACCTTGCTTCCACTTGGAGAAACAGAGCCTCTGACTCATCACAAGGTGAAATCCCTGATCCAAGTGTCATTTTTGGAAGATTCCAGAGCAATGACTCAGTGTGCCACTTGTCCCATCTCGCTCAGCGCAAGTGGCCTTTGTTCTACCTGCTTTGCAACGCAGGTACACCATGGAGGAGTTGAGATTCAGCGCAGAAGCCTAGTGGAGCACCTGCTTTGATTTCAGGATTGCTTGTTTTTGAGTTTTTTCAGGTGGAGAACTGATCTGAGAGCTGTTGGTTTGCTGACCTTGTTCCTCTAGGGGTAGGAACATCATGTTTAGGGACTTTGGATCCCTTGGATTATTGACAATTCATGCCTGATGCTGTAAGGCACAAAATTGTCTATAACAGGGATAGGCAAACTAATTACTGAAACCAATTTCCAAGCCCTTGACATCAATGAACCAGACAACGAACAGGAGATGGCGACTCCACAGATCAATCAAGCCTTTTTGCAATCTCCCTGGTATGTTGATATATGTTTTGTATTGTTAAACCTGCAAGCTCCTCCATGGTTGTCCAGAACTAAGAAAAGATTCCTGAAAATGGAAGCATCAAAGTTTTGTATCATAGACAATGTTTTGTTTTGGAAAAATCATGAAGGAATTTTACTTAATTGCCTAACATTAGATGAAACTAACAATGTCCTCAAGGAATTTCATGTGGGTGACTGTGGAGGAAACTTATACTGGAAGTCTACAGCTGCTAAAATCCTAAGGGATGGATTTTATTGGCCCTCCTTGTTTGCTGATGTAAAAAAAATTGTAATGTGTTGCCACAAGTGCCAAATCTTTGAAGGCAAGAAAAAGCTGTTACCTCTACCACTCAAACCTATTTCAACTGAAAGACCATTTCAGCAATGGGGTTTAGACTTCATTGGAGAAATCCAACCTTCCTCCTCTGGCCAACATAGGTGGATTTTGACTGCCACAGACTACTTTACCAAATGGATAGAAGCCATCCCTTGTAGGCGAGCTAATGACTCCATTATCATGCAATTTTTAGAAACCAACATCTTGTCCAGGATTGGCTATCGAGATAAAATTATTACAGACAATGCTGCTGCTTTCAAATCCAAAAAAATGATCAACTTTTGCCATAAATACCACATGACCTTGGGCCATTCCACAGCATATTACCATCAAGGCAATGGCCTAGCTGAGTCCTCCAACAAAAGCCTCATCAACATCATCAAAAAGTTCTTGGAGGAGAACAAAAAGAATTGGCATAAGAAGTTGGTAAATGCACTATGGGCAGACAGATTGAACACTAAAAGATCCATTGGTACAAGTCCATATGAATTGGTTTATGGAATTGAGGCAAGGTTTCCTTCATCTTTGGGAATCCCTGTAATCAAGTTGCTGCAAGAAATACAAGCTGAGACTATTGATATTCAAATAAGGATCAATCAGACTATACATTTGCAGCAAACAAGAGAAGAAGTATATCAGAGAACCCAGATTCTACAAGAAAAACTCAAGAAGATCTTTGAGAAGAGAACAAAGGCTAAAGACTTCTTCATAGGAAACAAAGTGTTGAGATGGGATTCTAGGAGAGAGGACAAAGGGAAACATGGAAAATTTGATTTTCTTTGGAAAGGACCTTATGTCATTCATGCTGTACAAGGTAACAATACCTATTTCTTGAAGAGTTTGGATGGCACAAGTACTGAAGAAGGCCTAGTCAATGGGAGAATGCTCAAACATTATTTTGACCCATTTTGATGAAAACAACATAGCTCTATATTGTACATAAATATTTGTAATTCCAGCATTTGTATTTACAACGGTTAGATAAGGAAACAAGTGAAGCAAATTTTGAGGAAAATCAGGGAACTGCACCATTTTTTGATATATGTTTTGAGTCTATCATTGGAAATCAAGAAAGCACTTGGGAACTATAAAGATGATGATAAATATTCAGAGAAACCAGCAAATAAAAGGCTGTAATTTCACAACAGATCAACTCATAAGGACTGTATACAGGATATATAGGTTCGGATCATTGATATTCAAGAAAAGAAAATCTCAGGCTACATCAATAGTTAAAAAAGCAAGGCAATCTGACCTGCTGCTCTTGGCCTTTCACAAGGAAAGGTCATCCCCAAGTGGAGCCACTGTTAGGTTCCTATACCAATAGGTTTCATTTTCCATGATTGACCTAGGAAGTGCTAAATATGTTCATCTTTTCATGCTGCAAAGGTTCCATATTTTGTAAAAGAATTAGAGAGAGTTAAAAAATGTAAAGAGGGTATGCCCTAAAAGAAAAATCAAAGGGCAAGAAAAATCAATTGGTCAGAAAAATGATAAAAATGAACCCCAAAGAAAGACCGTGAAAGTGGCTAGCCAAAATGCCATTGCTAGCTTGATGGGTGGCCCAACAGTTCAATCTAGACCATGCCATATTTTAAATTTCTTGTTCTAGACTAGAGAATGAATATCTATCCAAACAGTTCAAGCTTGGCAGATCACTAGCTAAGTAGAGAAATTAAGGAGCCCAACTGCTTAATCTGGGCCCTTAGAAGAGATAAGGGTAGATTTAGATAGGAGGGTAGTCAAAAGAAAAGAGGATAATCAGGGTCTGCAATTCTAAGTGCACCCATTCAAAAGGAAGAAAAAATGTTAGGTGTATTAGGCTGGGTAGGTAGTTTGAGGTTGCAGAAGCAAGGTTTGGATCACCTGATGTGTTATTAGTGAGAGCTTGTCTCATCAATGAAAGAAATGTCAAAGCAGTTGTTTGATGGCAGAACTATGGAAGCATGTCTAACTCCCTTTCACCATACCCCTCAAAGTTTCTTACTAACACCCCTTAAGGACCTTAGGATCTACCCAATAAGTCCTGCTCTCACTTCATTTTGTCAAATACTAAGTCAAGTTTTGGGTTTTCTTAAGGAAAAGAAGCCACATTTCCTGTGTAAAAACCTTTTCTTCCACATTCCATTCACTTCTAAGTTTTCCTTCATAAACTTGGTTTCATGCCCCTACACCTTCACTCCATAAGGTCATATTAACTCTTAATTCTATTATATAGCTCGCTAGCTACTTTCCCAACCCTATTGCTACAAAAAACTATATAAAATTCCAAAAAATATTACATATCCTACCCTGTAGCATTATAGCTATGTATGTATAGTTTTGGGAAATAACAATCCATTTGGGACTATTATCAACCCTTCCGCGTCCTAACTCCGGAGTTAACCTAACATTTGGTTAAGTTAATAACCTGTTTCCTCACCCCTTAACCCATAACATTTTACCATTCTACCCTATCGCGCTCATCATTTAAAGTTCTGGTTTAAATGTTTATTTAAACATTAAACATTACCCCGGCGTATGCACATAAACCCACTTAACCAAAGTTTTCCCCCACTGTATTCTGAATAATATTAAAATATACGGGTGGGTCCCCACGCCGTATCGCCCCGCCATGTACGCGTCCCGTCAACCGTTGATCTGTGCCCTGCAGATCCGACGGCCCAGGTGAATTTCAGAGCGCCCCCGATGTAGGAGATTTAGCTTCCGATAGCACGAATGTTTTCCCAACGTATAAAATACGCGTGTCCGCTTTCTATTGTGTCAGGAGGCCTCTGACATTTACTGCCCTCGTACAGAAGGCAGTCCGATACAACCACAAACCGCCTTCTATCCTATACCACGTCCTCCCTATGATGCCACCTCCGCATCACCTGTCCCCGCGTCGCGTCACCGCCAGCTCATCTGCCTGCGTCCTCACTTTGCCACCGTGTCGTATGCCACATCTTCACCTGAGTCACCTGCCATGTCACCCTGTCGTACCCGGGACCTGCCGATGACGTCTTGCTGATGTCATCACAAAAAAGCGCCAAAAGCGCCAAATATGCCAAAATATTCATAAAAACATGTATTTCGACTATTTTGTTCATTTTTATTGGACAAGTTGGAAGCACTAGTGCATGTCGTTTTACATCATTTGTTCGCTCGAATGCTAATTTGACTATCCCAGCCGCTGCCGCCTACAACTTCGACTCAATTGCTCGCCATTGAATCAGCTCGACACCCTCTGCTGTATAAAAACCAGGTATTTGCCCAAATTCTACCTGTTTACCCCTGTTTTCATCGGTTTCTCTATTTTTCTTGCTTAAAACTCTGCAACTATCCAAACCAAGCACATTTCTGCACCTAAATGCGGCCTGAATTTACTCAGTAACCCTCTGTTCACTAGGAACCCTTTGAACCCGCAACAACTTGCAAATTCGCCATTAAAAAACGTTTTTAAGCTCGGGTTACCGGCAAAACTCCATACAGCTCAGCATTCTCCCATTTTACCACATTCCACTGTAAAAACTTCAGTAATTGGGCTGAGAACTACCCCCATTTCCCTCCATAGTTTGTCCACAATCTTTTTAATCCCTATGAATTCATCAAAGAAAAGAGAAGTTTTTCAAAAACTCTGCAAAGTTACCTCTTTATAATAGCCACAGACCTTGAAGGTTATTGGCTCATTTGAACTCATGATGTAGCTATTTTGCAAATCCTTAGAAGCTCTTTCATCAGCCTGTTGTTACACTAATCCTGTTTCCAAGGCTAAGCACATATAAACCTCAAAATGGCCACTCTCACAACATTAAATATTGCTCCCTTGAATGCAACACATACGAACCTAGAATGGCTACCCCTTGCTGACAGAGATTACTAAATGAAGGAAACAGTGGAACTCACCAACAAATATCACATTGAAACCTTTTGTGAGTTAAGAAAGAGATACAAGAGCAATGTTGATATCCTTGGTATCTAGGAGTCCAATCTGCCAATTTATTATGTCCCACAAGTTAATGTATTCCCTGACCTTATCCATCAATGCTGTGAAAATTATGAGCCCACTCAAAGGGCAGTTTTGGCTCCATCTCGGACTATTTTGTTTCACATCACCCCTCAAGCCATAAACAGGATGCTCAATTTTGAGTCAACAAAGCCTCTGGTTCCTCTCTCTATGAAGCTTTTGCTGGACCAAGGTGCGAAGCTGCCCAGCTTAGAGATCACAAGAATTGTCGAGCTGTTCATGCAATCAGATTGCCAATTCCAGCAGCCTCCTCCTTATCTGCATGTATGGTTTAATGAAACATGAAGAATTCTGGTAGATATCATATCCTGCATCTTGGGATTCAATACCAGTGAGTATGTGGATTAGACAGTTTTAGTAATGTTGTCTATGTTAGCTCCAGGACAGCCCCTTGCTGTCCAATATGACTATGCCACCTTCATAGCTGATAAGATTCATGAGCAATTCATGAACCTAGAGAGAGAAAGGGTGTTCAAACATACCTCCTATATATATCACTTGCTAATGTACTATCAACCTGATAGTTTCCCTGTTTTCCTCAAAAAATTAGATGCCAAGGGGGAGTGGAGGTCTGTAATATTCTAGTCACCAGTATCCCACCATGTTTATTTCTCTCCATATACATATTGTGAGTTCATTGACCTTTTTTTATATCTAGCTACTTGATTATTATCAACAAATCCTCCTCCCAGACTTATTGATGAGATGCAAAAGATCCTGCAACTTTCCAAAAGCTACAACATTGGTGACTGGTATTTTTACCAAAACCACACAGTAATCAGGGTTTATGGCTATGAATTGGCCCCCTACAAACTGCCCAAATATGTCCCCATGAGACTATTTGCCTTGGAATACTTCCGGCAATTTGGTAATGCAGATCTGATCCATTGCTATGGCAGAAGCAAAAAGGCACAGCTGAAAATCAGACATCAATTGGGCCCATTCATCTTCAATAAGAGAGAAGAAGCCTGGGTGGAGGCAGACAAAATGTTGAAAAATTTTCTGTTACTAAAAACAAGCTTTTATTGGACACCATATGACCCCAATCACTTTATAATCCTTAGGAGAATCAAATACAGGCTTGCAGCATATGAACACTGCACTATCCCTCAAATTGAGAAATTTGCTAATCAACAAGAGTGGGTAAAGGGCACTCTATTTGAAGAATTTTCTAAGGAAGAAATAACAGAAAAATCAATCAAAGATCTTGAAAAAGCAGTTGACTTGGAATCTTTTGGACAGGTTTTTTTCACAACCCCTCGATATCTTGGAGAAGGCACCTCTTCTGCCGCAGGTCCCCAGCAAACTGCCCAAGTAAGTGCCCCACCTGCAGCAACAGATAAAGGAAAAGCAATGCAGCATTCAGAAGAGCAAGTGCAAAATTTGGAACAGCAAGAAATGATGGCAGATCGACCTACTTCTACAGATGGACAGAGTCAAGGGCAAGACCCTGTAACTCAAACAAAAGCGACTGAAATTCCTGAGTTGCAGACACCTCTAAATGAGGAAAGGGAAAAGAAGGGGGATATACAGGAAGAGACTGCTCCAGGCACATCCACAGAGAAGCAAGGAGAGAAGAGGCAAAGGTTAAATCCTTTTTCAGAGGAAGAAATGCCAGAGGGGCCCACAGAAGAACAAATTCCCTCAAGCATGGAGACATCGGCCAAATCCTTTCAGCAGGAGCAAGAGAGACAACAGGGGGTGGAAGTAACATCCACCAGGCAACACGGCAGACAAGCCTCTGATATCATAAAGCATTCACTGATATCAAAGCTAGGAATGAGCCAGTGGAACTACAACTGTACAACCAGCTAATAAGGATGGCCCCTACCAATCAGAAAAGGATAATGGCAGCCTATGACATCCAGGAAGGGAGAATGAACCTCGGTCACTTTAGAGCTACAACTCAACAACCCCAATAAGCTGCTGATTACATTAGAACCAATCTAGAAGTGTTCGCCAAGGATATCCATCCAATGGACCAGATTGAATTGCACAAGTAGACTAGGGAGATGGTATATTCCAATTTAGCAGATAAAACATTGTTAGCCCATAGATTGCAAAACTCTTTGCACAATACTGCTGCCCAACTATTGTTGGAGAAAGCTTCATCATAGGCCGAGGACAATAGAATCAAGCCCTTAGTGGAGATCATCATTGATATGGGACATGATCCCACTGATCCCAAGGGTGTGCAAGCTTTGATAAAAAAGAAGGATGAAGACATAGCTGGCCTGAGAAGACAAATCAAGGTGTCACCCACATTGCATCCTCAAGCTATAGAGGTGGCACAACAAAAATAGGAGCAGGTTGTAGTAGCTTTGCTTACAACCTTACATAAAAGGTTGGTAGAGACAGAGAGTGCCTTGGAGGCATCATTACAGGGGAGACGGGGAGATTTGGCCTCTTAGCCAATTCAAACAGCTCGGATTCTCACAGACGCTCCTCCCACGACCACCACAACAGTCCCTCCCACTGTTACAACATCAGAAGCAGGTGCCTCAAGCTCAGCAGTAATTTCAGCAACTACCTCAGCACCTACAGAGCAGGGCACCAGCTTGAAAATCGACAAGATGATGAAAGAAATAGAAGCCTTGGAACTGCAAATGACAGAATTGAAAGAAACCAAGGGAAAGCTTGCTAGAATTGAGGAAAAATATGATAAATCAAAGCAAGAAGTAGCTGAGAAGACAAGGGAAGTTAAAGCCTTAGAAAGAAGAATAAAGGAGCTGGAGAAAGAGCTCAATTCTGATAGGACTCTAGCAGATATCAAGAAAATTTTGTGGGCCAATATTGGCCAATCCATTACAGATCAATGGCAATCCATTGAAACTATTCATGAGAAAATGGATTTAATAAGCTTGGCTCAGTTTGAAAACCAAAAGGCTAGAACATCTCTAGGAAACTTGCCCGAGCAAGCTAACAGAATGATCCAATTTTTGAATACTCGCACCAAAGGGCAGTTGGCCGAAATGAGAATCAGGAACAGGACTGACACTATTTTGCTAATAAAAAGGGTGTTAACCCTTAAGAATTTTGTGCAGACATTGGAGAGAAAATACCAAGAGATGTAAGCAGAGGCGGATGACTTCAGAACAAAGATCACAACATTACAGAGTAGAGGGATACCTAGCCTAGTAACCAACGCTGTAAGACAGCTGTCACATGAGCATTATGCCAACGGAGTGAAAAATTATGCTGCCAATCAAATCACAGCTTCCTCAAGCACTTCAGAAGATATAGGGCCTCCATCTAGACAGGCTGTCTTTGATAAATTAGAAAATCTATTCTATATTGCACATGAGATAAATCATCTCTTTGAAGACCAGCCAAACTTTTACAGATACACAAAAGCTGATGAAACACTGATAAAGATACAAAGGCATCAACTAGCTACAGAAGATTGGTGGAGAGGAATGATGGAGACGTTGCTTAGGTGATTTTGGGTATTAATTATTTTTTGTAAACTACAGTTCAACACATATAGATGGCACGGTCTAGCAAATCAGTATAAAGTAGAATTGGAATGTTAATTACAACTCATTAAAAGTAAAGTACCCCAGCACCAAAGATGAAGACCAAGATAACAACAGGCAGCATAGCAACATCGGAAAAGCACACGCGGAATAGACAGATAGCAAGCCAATACTAACTACAATGTTTAATTATTCGTCTACTCCCTTGGAGGAGTTGGTGATGTAATTTATTACATGAAGACTCATCATCTAGATATTTGTATCTGATTTTTGTATATATACCTCCCCATAGAACATAGTTGGGGTTGGTTGATGATTCTCTCTCAAAGAGCTGCGCTGTAAATTTTCAGACTTTCTAATACAAAGAGCTGGTGGAGTTTATGATTTCTGCACTGTCTCGATGTGAATGTGATGAGCTGTATTCTGCTACAGAATTCCTGTGTTGTTTAATGAAACAATAAGTTTTCCTAAACCATGTTTTGTCTTTTCCATGTTTGATAAATTCACATATATGTTTCATGATCTTAGTAACAGAGAACGAAGAATAGCTTAGGACTTGTTTGAATACACCCTCTGCTCAATCTCTATTTCTAACTGTGTTTTCTTCACAATTAGTCATGAATATGAATTCTTAATTGCTCATGTTTTAACTGATTCTCTCATTATGAATGTTGTTTAGGAATTCTTAACTGCTCTTAGATAATATTCTCACACTTTCCCCTTATCAACATAATGAAAGATCCTTGGCTGCCTTTCATTCCGTGATTCCACACCATCGATTCCTAGATTTGAAGATTTGTTTCATGGATACCTGTCTGGCTCTGTAGTAATAACTCTTCCCCAACAAGCACCTTCAGCAGTACACAGTCATTAACTCCATTGCCCAATGGTCTAAGCTATTCTGAGAAGTTCATATCAGTTCTATTTGAAATCATCATCCAACCAAACTCAAAACAAAATCCTGTGCATCCTAACTAGCCTAAAATTACACCAAAACAAAGTTAAATCATAAAGAGAGAGCCCTCTCTGGTTGCAAGTAGGCTAGGACCTGTAGCTAAAAGGTTGGTTAGTGGTTACCTCGGCCGTATTCCCTTAGGAGTCAAAGGGAACAACCTGAGTGATAACAGAGGGCAGTGAGACTTGATGTGCCCTTGTTCTCCCCCATACAAGCATGGGTAAATGACTGCAAAGGGAAAGTGAGGTTCATGGCATGGATTCTCCTTGCCAAAACAGTCATGAAAATCAATCTCAGCTAGCCTGAATAGGAGATAACAGGATACAGACCTTCCAAAATTTGTGGTGCTCTTAGGCAGGCAGAGAAGGCATATCCAACAGATAGAGGCCTAGACAATGTGGATCCACCAGGTATGGATGAAGATCTGATGCAAATTTTTATTAGATCGATAGGAGGAAGCCATTATTACATACAGATCAACAAGAGGTTGAGCATAAAGGATTTAAAAAAAGAGATCCAAATAAATTTGGGAATCCCAACAACATACCAAAATCTGATATATTCAGGCTACAATCTGTAGGATAATCACACGCTTCATGACTATGGAGTTACCAAAGATTCAACCATCATACTAAATCTGAGACTGAGAGGCAGATGCAAGGGAGCCAACTCCAAAACTTCAGGCTCTTTCCGTGATGCAGTAAAAGGAAAGGAACACATAAATAACAAACTAGCACCAACATCCAATCTACCAGGCCCCTACATTGTGGAACATAAACTCAAATCCCCAATGCTCACAGTGTCTCTAGATTTAATGGTTCCTGGCCAAAGTCTGATGCATTACATCAATGGAACTTCTCCACATGGTCAACAAACTGTGAAATTTATTTATGCCCAAAAGGGTTCTTCATAGTCAGATTCAACACCAAACAAGATCGAGATAACATCATCAATGAGGGGCCTTGGTTTTGGGGCAATGATGGTCTCTTCATCACCCCCTGATTTACGATATTCGATGCTAATACCATGGTAGTTTCAACAATGCTAGTTTGGGTAAGACTTCATAACCTCCCTCTACATTTATAGCATCACAAAGTTCTAATATCCATTGGGAACTCCTTGGGGAAGTTTCTAATATTATATGATGATAGGATTACCCTGGGAATCTTCACATATGCCAAAATATGTGTAGAAGTCGACTTGAGTCAAGGACTACCAGATCACATCACATTGAATTTTAATAATTTACTATGGACACAACCGCTTGATTATGAGAGCAAAACATTCAGATGCCGTGGATGTTTCCAAACAAGGCACCTCCAATACGCCTATCCACTCGCTAGGATGGAACCTAAAGGAAATAAAAAGCATTCGAAAAAAACCCAAAGGCTGGTAGCATACTGAACCACTAGAAGAAGAGGAATTGAAGACAGAACCTACAGGCAGGCAAATGGGATAGGAAAACTTACAATAAGAAAAGACCCCAGAGACTCACTTGGGGCATGAACAACAACAAGAATCTCAGTTGAAAGTAAGTGGAATCAAACAAGCTCACGGCTCAGAAGGATCAGAATCAGATAAAGAACAACCAACGAATACAATGTAAAACCAGCTTGCCATTATTGATACCACTCCCAACACTAGAGGTTGGCGAAGAGTGGAGAAGAAGAAGGGAAGGAAAGCATAGGCCATCTGGATCATTTATTTCTTTTCTTGTTGTTTTCTTGTTTTCACGAACAAATTTTTCTCATTTTTCTTTGACAGGATAGTATATCCTACATCCTGTGGGCTCTATGTTCTGTGCATCATACAACAAAATGAATGCTTAATGCATATACCATGTAACTTTTTATTTCGGTTAATATAAATTTCAATTTTTTCTTTGGAAAGAAAAATAACATGTAATTAATAGAGTATATAAAAATAAAATAATATAATATGTAAATAATTACCTTTACTTCAAGCAATGCCACCCTAACCATTCGAGATGATGGAATCCACTAAAATCTGATTGCTTCTCATAAAGTGAATTTTGGTTGTAGAATTTCCTTAGGATACTCATTTTAGACCTGAAAATTCCCCTAATACACTCAATAACTAAAAATTTCTCTCGTTATTAGATGAATTTATGGTAAAACGATTCACTCTAACAACAAGAACATCTATCATTTTGTAAGCCTATTCCAAACCCAAACATAAAATCCTTTTCTAATTCAACACTTTTCCTATAGGAAGAAATTTAGGGTTCCTAAAAAATTACCACAATAAGAAGAAATATTTTTCTATGAAGGTCTTCAAACTAATCTTGAGTTTTTTTGGCTAAATATTTGGTTTTCCGTCAAAATAAGGAAAATACAATCAAGACCACAAGCATTCTACAATCATTATTCATACAAAGTTATTGTTGGAAAGAGGCATTGATGGATTTTTTTACATGTCTACCAAAGCCTAAAGGAGGGAATCATATCATGGTGATGGTATATCAACTCGCAATGTATGCCCATCTCTCTCTCTCTCTCTCTCTCTCTCTCTCATTCTATCAATCTTCATTTTAACAAAAGTGTAATAGCTATAGGATATCTAGAAACGATTCAAAATCTACATGGAACATCAAAGATTATTTTAAGTGATAGAGATCAAATTTTCACTAGTGAGTTTTGGACTAAATCATTTTCTTGTTTGGTTAATAAATTATCTCACAACCCCTATTATCACCCTCAATCCATTGGAAAGTTAATATTGTGAGAAATTGTATAAAAGGACATATATGTTTCTTTTAATTTGGTAAAAGGACATAATGGGTCAAGTGGTTTCATTTCATACTTTTGGACTAATCATTGTCTAATTTGGTGAATAAATTATCTCACAAATCCTATTATCGGCCTCAATCCATTGAACAATTAATATTGTGAGAAATTGTCTAAAACTATAAATTTGTTTACTTTCATTTGGTAAAAGGTCATAATGGGTCAGGTGGTTTCATTTCATATAGTTATGATACAACACATTCTTCCCTACTTCATAAAAAATTGTCCCCAATTATAGTACTCTATGGTTATCATCCTTCATCCATCACACCACACTTGATAGGAAAAGTGAAAGTTAAATCAATAGATCAGGACATAGAGCACCAAGAAGAGATTCTCCAAGTATTAAAGGGAAATTTGGTTATGAAGTGAAATGGAATGAAAGAACTAGTAAATGAAAATTGTAGTGAAATAGAATTTGAAGTGAGGGTTGGATATTTTTAAGGCTATAACTATACAAATAGATGTCCTTCAAGAAACAAAAGAATGATCTAAATTATGACCCATAAAGTCCTTTTGTTATATCCCTTTATTTACACATGTCCACATTAAGGATAATGCAATGCACCTAGTAGTTATAGTGATAGTGGATGGCATGGTGCACCTAGTAGTTACAATGGTAATGGATGAAATTTACACCAAAGCAAGTATGAGCACATCAGAGTTGAAAATTACACACACAAAAATAGACATTTGCATATAATTTAAATCAGGAAAAAATATTGGGATTTTAACATTAAAAAATCATATTAAAAAGAAATATCATACACCAATTTGATACAATATCCCAAGTCTGAGTACACCAAACTTATCAAGATACCTAGACATGGTTCCTAATCCAAATAATTATTATGGTTACAACATTCTTAAAGTAAATTTAGGAATATTATTAAAATATTATAATACATTATTTCCTAAACTATAAATAAAAGGTAAAGGTAGGGGAATGAAACACATTCATCCTGAGAGACAACGAGGGAATGATTGTGGTCTTAGTTCTAGGGAGAACCAAACATCTCTAGCTACTGCAACCTAACGACTTTAGGTATGTCAAGGTTCAAGTGTTCTTCTTCTTGGGCTACCTTCGTGAATGCTAGATCTTTGGAGCAAGAAACGTATGGCTCGGTCTCCGTGTATTCCTGGAGGGTACACATTGGCACCATTTTTGGGTAAAAGGAATTGGAGGAATTTTGAGGCAGTCTTGAGTATTTTGATGGAGTTTCATGTAGGAATGTCACAAAAGAATCAGAAATGTTGTAGGACGATCAACACGTAGAATTTTCATATAAGAAAAGCACAGGCAGAATTGATTGGCTTTTGAGGCAGTCCAGATAAAGTGGTTAAGTTTGACTGAATATTTTGGACTAATTTTTATTGAGTAAATAATATTACTTGTAATTTACCTATACATGGTAATGCCCAGGGTAAATGGGGTCGAATTAGGTCTACATACTTATATATAAATAGGTGGAATCCAAGAGGACTTGAGTTGGCTAACTTTTGGGTTATGATTGTAGGAGAAATGTTCTAAGCATGATTTTTATTGTAATGTTGTAATGGTGTTTTGGATAATCTGGTAAGCTTATCCAAATCATGAGAACAAAAAAAAAGTACAAAAAGGAGTAGAGTTTACAAATCATGAGAACATAATTTAAAATCAAAATATATTTCCTAAAATACTATGGCATCATTATCAATAAAATTAACATCAACCTACATAATATGAAGATAAAAAAACATAGATGAAAAGAGCCTATAATTATGTGTTTTGAGGTTGTCCATGAATGGACTATGAAAGAACCTATAGTGTTCATCATTTAAGACCTCCTCAACTTACCAAAGACCCCATTCCAACTAAATTACTTTCTTTAAAAGATTTTCTACATCACTGTTTCACTCCCTCTCAGTCTAAATATGAGTGCACAAAAAATAAACATAAGAAAGCTTTATCCTTTATAAATTCTCCAAGATGTGTTTAACTTGCAAGCAGTAACATTGTTGAATATCATTAACCCAATTTATAGCTAACAAGGAATTCCTTAACAATTAGAGTTGATCACAATCCTTATGACAAGCAAATCCATCAATGAGTGATGTGATAATAGCTCTTCCAAATATTTTGAACCCCTCCCAAGTCTCATATTGACTTTAAAATAGTGCTTATATGATAAACAAATAACAGAGCAGCCACTACATGAGAAATTTCCCTCTTGCTCAACCCCATAAAAGAACCACATGGAAAATATGTGTTAGTTTCCTCTAGAATCTTGATCCTATTCCAGGAAGGCATACAAGGTTGTTGAAAATGAGAAAGAATGGGAAAAATTTCAATAGCCACTAAATCTAAGGAGGAGTGCTAGTTATGAAAATTTTCCTTGTTTCTTGATAACCAAACCTAATTTCCTTGCCCTTGACAACCACCTTAGGCTCCAAGCCGTTAGTCCTTTTCCCAACTTAGCTATTAACTAGAACCATTCTTCTTTTTGCAATATTTTGGTTTCATTTGGAAACCCAAATATTTTAGACCTATATCCGTTTCAATGGAGGGAAATGGAAATAAATTCATGAGATTCCTTACTTCATAATGTGCCAAATTTTAAGTTAAAATTGAATATTGTTTAGGAATTAATCAGCATGCTAGTATTTATTCCAAACAGATTATTGATATCATATACAAGGCCATTCTGCTACTTGTAAAAAATGTAAAAGAAACACGAAGGATCCTGGTCTCATCCCTGGCTACCCATGGAAGAATGGAGAGGTAGACCCATTTATGAAAACAAGGATATCGATTAAATGCACCCCTCACCAAATTCACAAAACCAATCCCGAAGTCCAAATGACTTCATAATTATGTTCATGGTCATTGCTGATATATATAGCATCATCTTGATCTTCATAATTATGTTCATCATCATTACCGCCCTGCTCATCATCAGTAGTTTCTTCTTCCTCATCACAATCACAATTATCATCCCATGGAATTCCACATTTATAGCAAAATTCATGATCGCACCTGAAAATAAACAAAATTTAATATTAGAACATAAAAACCTATGTAAAAAAATAAAAAACACAGACTTTCTTATTGCATTATGATTAAATTCTCATAAACAAAAACTCCATTGCTCAGAAACCGTGTACCTGCAAACTATGTGCATGTGACCTTGGGTGTGTTCAATCATATGTTTGCAGTTCGGACACCACTTCCACTTCTTGTTCTCTGCAAGCAAATTCAAAACTGGATTTACAGCGCCCAACTGAGGGGCGTATTCTTCACAAGACAGGTCTGTGTGCCATGGAACCTTACACTCAATACAAAACGAGCGGTAGCATTTCTGGCATTTTGTTGCTTTTATTGAGGAAGAAAAGGGAGAAGGAACTTGTTGGCACTTACTTAATTCCGATAAAGCCATCAAAAACGAGCAATTAGGATATGGGCAATATACTTTCTCTGAATCTGCAATTTTTTCCTCTTCAAACCTTTTCATAAAAATCTCAAACCATTTAGATGACAAGAATTTCTCACAGCCATATTCAGTGAGCTTGGAATTACACCAGGGATGTGGGCATTTAGGCACACCGCCATAATCGGCCATCATGGACTCAACGTATCGACCCATACAACGAACACATAGAATTCTTTCTTGAATAATTTCCAAGTTAAGTTCTTACTTCTAATTCACATTCACATCACCACCGGTTATGCTACTGGTTTCGGGCTGGTCACTACCCACTGCTCGGAATGTTATATCCATGTCGAAATTATGCAATGCTGGTTCACGACTTGTGCGAAGAAAATTGAATTTACAAGTCGAAATCGAAATCAAATATATATTTATAGCAGAGCATAGGTATATCACGCCCGCAGGCCGACTTAAAAGCCGCTTACGTTCATCATATGTGCACCAACTTACCACGTTCTCCATGTTAACATGGTATTTTGGGGCCTTTCACACGTAGAGTGGCAATGATGCTATTATTTTCTCTTATCCTCATTTTTATCCGGAAATTTTATTGTTTTTCTTCCGATTTTTAAACTTAATGTACTAGTTTTGAACACACGTTTCATTGATTTTCTTAATGTTCAATAATATTACTCGGTTATTTACGATTATGAATTCCATCTATTTGAGGAATTAATAAATTTTTCCCCAAATTTAGAATATTTTTAGCCAAATAAATATCATAGTTACCAAATTCGAATTCGAATTTTTGACCGCCAAAAAAATTTGACATTATACATATTACAAATACTTATTTTTTTTTAATATTGGATTTATCCTTTTTTTTTTCATAAGCTTTATCCATTGTAAACTCAATTTTGTCATTTTATAATTTTTTGTAATATAGAAGTTACTATGTGTTTAATTATTTGGTATAAAAGTTATGGATTTGTAAGCTTACCATTTTATATCTTTTATAATAATGAATTTTCCATTTTATAGTTTTTTGTGATATAGAAGTTAATTGTTTCTATTTTTTTGTATAAAAGTTATGGATTTGAAAGTTTACCATTTTATATGATTTATAATTTTTTTAATATTGATTTATTCTTTTTTTTTTTAAATAGGAGTTATCCATTTAACACTTAAATTTGTCACTTTATAATTTTTTCCAATATAAAAGTTATGATTTTTATTTTTTTATAAGAGTTACCAATTTGCAAAGATTTACTATTTTATAATTATTTTTACGAGAGAAGTTATTTTTTTTTTGCTATTTGTCATTATATAGAAATCACTAACTAGTTATCTGTTTAAATTTCTCCATTTATAATTTTATAGAAATTAGGTTTTTTGTATTTTTATAAAAGAGGTACCAATTTGCAACAAATTCATTATTTCATATTTTTTGTTAAGATAGAAGTTATATTTCTTTTAGTGGCAATTATATAGAAATTACTAACTCACCTCTCATTTAAAACAATTGAGTCACATGATGCCTGCTAAATATGTATTGTAGCTCTTTATATTATTTAATGTCAATGACAATATTGATTCATTTTTAATTAAATTAATTATTTAATAAAAATTTTACATTTTTAATTAAATTAATTATTTAATAAAAAATTTACATTTTAGTATTAGTAATTTATTTTAGATTATACCATATTGTATGGTAGAACAATTTGTAAATAATATATAATAAAATACCAAAATCAAACCAAAATTAAAATAACCAATTTTCTAACCCTATTTAACATTTTATAGAGAAATTTGATAGAAATTGTTTTTTTATAATATAAGAATTATTATTTTTTATTTTGTTTTTTATAAAAATTATTGTTTATGTTTCTCCAATTTTTTTATTAATCCTCTAAAAAAGTACCCGAATATTTTTTTTATAAAACTAAAAAATTACGTGCTTTAAAACTTTAAAAAATAGCATTGTTGCATTATTTTTATAAAATTTCAATTCTAAATAATATGTATTTGAAAAACTCAATTTATTTCTTGTGTGATTTTATTCACGGGCCATTTGTATCCATGGTTACACAGAGCCTGAGCTTCATTGTTTTACACAGCCACACTCTTCGTCAACTCAACAGGAGGAGCACAATAGATGTTGGACATAAACTCATAGAAATCTTTGACCAAAATCGTTCGCCGCTCACCTGTACCAAATTGGAAACTGACGAATTATTAATAGTACCGAATCGAATGAGCGAATTTCTGAATTCTTTTGCCGGTACAGCTGAACTTGGTAACTATGAAACATATACATCACTCAAGTCACACTAATGCTTATTGAAAATTTCTATAATGTCAATATTCTCTATAAACAAGCTCTTATATTTTATGATTCATTTTGCCAATACAAATCACTTGAAAAGGTGGGTGAGTGTGTGAGGGCCTAAACAATATCCCTCACGTCCTTTTTCCTCAATATCCTAACCATGACATGGATCCCGACTATTCCATTTCTACATGGTGAGGCGATCTCTTGTACATGACTTGGTTAAGGTCATTGTTTTTTCAATATCATGATCCAAAAGATGTGCTTAAGGTGTCATGAATGCCAAATTAGCTAAAAAATTGTTGCTTTGTTTCCATATCTCCTCACATGGGAAGGAATGTTATCTTCAAACCAGGGAAGATGTTAGGAAACCAACTCACAAAAAGATAAACCAAGACCTTAGAAATAAGCTTCTTCGAGGGCGCAACCTCCTTCACATTACACAAATCAGCAATTCTTGGATGATACAAACGACAAGACGCCTCCTTCTATATATAGGAGTCTAAGGGGTCATAATATAATGAGAGCCGATATAACAATAATAATGTAAGGGAACAACAATAACAATAGTTGCTTTCTACGGGGCACAATAATAACAATATGGGGACTACATGGGTACTACAATATAATAAGTGGGTTGTACTAATGAAAATAAGGGGTTACACTACTAGTATAGGGACCTAACATGCCACTCTCCTTCAAAAAGTGTTGTCCTCAACGCTTGAGTAGTTCTAGATGATTCTATATAAAATTGTCATCCTCCCATGCGGAATCTTCAACAGGTAAGTTCTTCCACTTGATGAGATACTCTGAAATTGATCGATTTCATAGCTGTCAATTTCTTGTTTATATGGTTGCTTCAGATTCCAATATGATTTTTCCTTCCTCGTCAACTTTTGACAATATTATTTGAACTGGGATCTTTTGCAACTTTTGAATGAGTGGCCACACTTCTTCATCATTCTTCCATTCATCCCTTACTTCATTTATCCAATCTAGTTGGCTAATAAAAATAACACAAAACAATTCTTCCACATCCTCATCCTTTCTTGAGAGTGCATCTACAACAACATTTTTCTTCCCTTTTTTGTAGATGATTTCAAAGTCATAACCCAACATCTTTGTGACCCATTTTTATTGCTCTTCAGAGGATAATATTTTTTCTAAAAGGCATTTAAAACTATCATGATCCGTTTTTACCTTGAGGTTTCTTTCCATTAGGTAGGGTCACCATTTCTTAAGTGCATGTAGTATTGCCAACATTTCCTTCTCATAAATAGATTTGTGTAAATACTTCCCTTTGATTGGATGACTTTTGAAAGGAATGGGTCTTTCATCTTGAATTAAAACAGTACCAATTCCATTTCCTGAAGCATCACATTCCACAATAAAGGTTTCTATGAAGTCTGGTGTAGCTAAGACCAGTGCTTGGCACCTTGCTTCCTTAAGATGTTCGAAGGCCTTTATTGCTTCTGGAGTCCATGAAAATGCATCTTTCTTCAATAATGTTGTTAGAGGTGTTGTTATTCTCCCATAATTCTTAATAAACTTGCGATAATGCCGTGTCAACCTAAGAAATCCTTGCTGATGCTTTATGGATGTTGGGATTTTCCATTCCTTAACGACTTTAATTTTGCTAGGGTCTACCTTAACACCTTCATGAGATACAATATGACCTAGATATTCCACCTCTTGTACTCCAAAGAAACATTTGGAGCTTTTTGCATATAATTGTTTCTCCTCCAATAGTTTGAGCACCCTATCAACATGTTGAACATGATCCTTCCAAGACTTGCTATAGATTATTATATCATCAAAAAATACTAACACAAATTTTCCAATGAAGGGTTTGAAAATGGCATTCATCAAACCTTGAAATGTATAAGGTGCATTGGTAAGGCCAAAAGGCATGACCAAAACTTCATAATGACCCTCATGAGTTCTAAATGTTGTTTTTAGAATGTCTTTAGTCTTCATTTTGATTTGATGATATTGTGAACGAAGATCCAACTTGGTGAAGTAAATTGATCCATGCAATTCATCTAATAATTCATCAATGGCAAGAATGGGAAATTTATCTTTAATAGTGAGCTTGTTGAGCTCCCTATAATCCGGACACATGCGCCATGATCCATCCTTCTTGTGCACCAATATTATTGTAGTAGAGAAATAACATTGACTAGGTTGAATTATACCAACCTCTAGCATTTCTGCAACCATACGTTCAATTTCACTCTTTTAGGCATAGGGATATCTGTACGACCTGATGTTTGGAGGAACACTTCCTGGAATCAAATGAGTAGCATGATCACAGTCACGAATAGGTGGGAGGCATTTGCGAGTTTCAAATACCTTGGAATGATTGTCCAAGGCTTTTTGGATATCTGGAGAAATAGATGATTTCGATGTGGGAACCCCTGGCGAACATAATTTTGCAGTTACACCTTCTTGTTCCTCCTTTAGAAGCTTTGTCATACCGTTAGATCTGATTATCTTTTCTGGTTTCTGTGAAATACCCCTTAATTCAACTTCCTTTCCTTCCACACAAAATTTCATGAAACGTTCTTGAGAATTAAAAGCTATTCTACCCAAAGATTGTAGCCATTGGACTCCTAATACAACATCACCACCACCCATTGGAATGGAAAGAATTGGGCTATTCAATACATATTCTCCCATGGATAGCTTGATATTATGGCACTTTCCAGAGAAATTTATGATTCCTCCACTTGCAACCATCACTTGAAACTTTGGTGTTGGGTATAGGAATCTGTTAAATTCCTTGGCTATCTTACAATTAATAAAATTATGGGTACTTCCTGAATCAATCAACACCATTACCTTTTTCTTCTTGATATGTCCTTCTATCTTAATAGTTTGAGGAGTGGTGATCGCAACCAATGCATTACAAGATACAGTTGGATTCATTTCTTCTTTCTTGATGTTATCTTTCACTTCTTAAACCTTTTTCTTCTTGATATGTCCTTCTATCCTGAGAGTTTGAGGAGTGTTAATTCTTGCCAATTCTTTACCAGATATGGTCAGATTCATTTCTTCTTTCTCTAGGATTGGTTCTTGGTGTATATCCTTTTCTTTTAATGTTTCTTGATCCTTTTCTTCCTCCTCTTCATAATCTATGTAAAATAATTTCTTCTCGGCACACTTATGACCTTTAGTCTATTTGCTATCACAAATGTAACAAAGCCCTCTTTCTCCTTTTCCTTCAAATCGTTGTGTAAGCCTTGTCGGTTATGGGAGGCTAGGAGTAAAAACACTTCCATATTTATAATTGTGAGTGGTGGGCTTCCTTGTTTCCATAATTTCGCTTTCAATTTTTCTTGCCAACCTAAATGCCTTCTCCAATGAATCAAGTTCCCAAAGATGAACCTCATGTTGAATGTTATCCTTTAAAGTCCCTATGAAGACATCAACCCTTTACTTCCCTGGAATATCATTTACCCTTATATTCAATTTTTGAAAGTCCTCAATATGCTCTGCTATTAAACACTTTTGTTTGAGATTTATCAATTGGCTAAAGAAGGTGTTTCTCTTTGTGTCCTCACAATCTGCTATCATTTCCTCCATGAAAATTGACCACATAACAAGTGGTTTACAAGAACAAAGCCATTTATACCATAAAAGATGATTTAGTTCTAAATAATTATATGAAATACACACCTTTTATAATAGTGGTACACCATGTAGATCAAAATATTTCTCCATCTGTAGTATGAAATTTACCAGATCCTTGCCATCAAACTTCCTCATCTCAATTTTTCTTGATTTTAGGAGCTCGATCTTGAAATGGTTGTAACTCTGTAATTTTGGGTCTTTAAGTTCTGAAATTGCGACCTGTAATATCTCTCTAAGTCCTCTTTATAACTCCATAATTCTGATTGCAATTGGATTCCCGAAGAAATATTTATTCCCAATCTCCCACGATGAGCTAATTATAGACTAGTTCAGTAGAGTGAACTTGTATGATGTGCCACATGTCACTGTTTCAACCTTAGGTTCTGAAAATTATACCCAAACAAAATACAGCCCGTCCTCTTTCTGTAGCTTCTTATAAAATTTCAATATGATGCTCAGAGAGAACATTAGGATGATTTTCCCAAGGTCACCTATTTAGGATGTAATTCGGGAGTCTTCAAAAACCCTAATTTCCTCACGTCATATATCCACAACTATAGTGATACAAGAACTTAAATTCAGACTCGAGATTCAGACCGATTTCTTCTCAAATGGGTTTTTTTTAGCTTCTGAAACTTTGTATTCAAAGGGTATAGCGAAAATTCCACGATGACCCATTTTAAATGAGATTCTAGAGCTTGTAAAAACCCTAACTTCCTCGGATCATGTCTCCAAAAATATAGTGAGAAAAGATCTAAAATTTGGACTCGAGGTGCAGCAAGATTTATTCTCAAATGGGTTTGTTTTTTATCCTCTTCAACGTCGCAAAAAAAAATAGAGTTATAGATAAAATACCATGATGACCTGTTTGAGGCAACGAAACCCTAGAATCCAAAGCTCTCATACCAAATGTTAGGAAACCATCTCACAAAAAGATAGGAAAGATAGATCAATGCCTTAAAAATAAGCCTCTTTGAGGGGGAAACCTCCTTTACATTACACAAATCAACAATTCTTGGATGATACAAATGACAAGACCTCCTTTCTATATATAGGAGTCTAAGGGATCATAATATAATCAGAGCCGACATAATAATAATAATGTAAGGGCACAACAATAACAATAGTGGGTTTCTATGGGGCATAATAATAATAATATGGGAACTACATGGGAACAACAATATAGTAAGGGGGTTGTACTAATAACAATAAGGGGTTACACTAGTCATATAGGGACCTAACAGAAGAAGATCCAGTATGTTTTGCACCAAGTGGGTTGTCCTCAACGGTGAGTTATCTTCTCACTTCTAGATCCATGATTGAACGTTTTAATGATCTCAATCACTAAGTTAGAGTCACCTTCTATCACCAATTTCTTGAAACCTTCCCTTTTATCTTTTAGTAATCCTTTCAGAAGAGTGTTGAATTTTGTCTAATTATTGCTAGTATATCCAAAATTTTCTCCACAGATTAGTTTGGTGTAGTGTTGGGAGTCTCTAAATAATCTCCCAAAACATATGTTCCCCAGGTTCCCTTTGGAGGCACCATCAAAATTTAGCTTTATAAATCCATCATGTGGAGCATGATAAAAGTTAGGCTAGTGACTCTGCAAAATCATGAGTTTCTAGGAAGAAGCTGAAATAATCTTTTAGATGGTTGAGAATCTGCGCTTCATGAGGGGAGACCTGCTAGTCTTCAGGAAACCATTGATCGGCCAAAATTGTTTCTTGAATATTTTGTATAATCCCTTTCCATACTCCCTCCTACGGTATCAATTGACCTTTAAAGATTCTTCAGTTTCTTTCTTTCCAGATAGCCCAAAGGAGAAAACCAATTGACAACCTCCAAGCGTGATTCATAACTAGGCTTGAGAAAAATACTTTTCTCGAATTTTCAATAGATTCTAGGATGTTTATAAAATGGTCCTCGTGGTCAAAGAGGCTACCTAGATTGCTCCATAACTGGTTAGCAAAGGTACATTTATTTAGAATATGTTCAAGATCTTCATTCTTCTAGAGACCACATAGCATATAGTATGATGGTCCTTGGAGTCCTCGTTTCCATAATTGATACCACGTGAGGATTCCTTTTTTACAAACCAGCCATAAGAAATGAGCACCGTTTGGCCATAGATGCTCTATCCATACCTTTCTCCATATAGGATTATGGTAGTCATGGAGTTCATGAGTTTCCAATTTGTATGCTTCCCTCACATTGAACATTCCTTTGGTAATGTACCCCCATCTAAGGATGTTAGGGCCTTCTTGTTTTGCAATTTTCCTATACTATAGTTCTCTCTCTAGTGGCTGCCATTGATTGGTTATTGGCAGGTTTATCGAATCTCGTGCGCCTTTCCAGGTTCTCCACATCGAGTCATTCTAGGTGGGACTCCAAAATTGGTTCACCAAGATACAGTTTTCGGTATTCATAAATATGAAAACATCTCCAAGGTCTTATATACTAAATAACTTCCCTCTTCGCTATCGGGCATCTGTTTAAAAAGTAATTGATGAATTATTAATTTAATTACAAAAGTAGTTTTCTTTACCAATTTCGATATTCATTTCTCATATCATCAAAGAAGACATCCCCAGAATGGTGTTTAGAACACATGAAGGTAATTACGAGTTTTTGGTGATGCAATTTGGCCTTAATAATGCACATTCTACATTTTAAAGCTTAACAAATCATATTTTCAAACCCTTCTTTAAAAAATTTATGTTACTATTTTTTATGATATACTAATTTTCAATACATCTTATGAAGAAAATATATAACACTTTGACAAGTTCTTAAAGCTTTGAAAAGTGTATCTTTAGGATTCAAGAAGTGGAAATATTGGATCATATTGCATCTCTTAAAGGTATTGAAATGTACCCTAACAAAATTAAAGTGATAATGTAATGACCGATTGCCAAAATATTAAATAATTCTAGAAGATTCCTAGGCATGATGGGATATTACCATGGTCCATGAGCTGGTCAGTATTTATGGTCAAGTAATGGAACCTATAATTTAACTATTTAGGAAGGAGAAATTTTCTTGGACTCAATAAGAAACTAAAGATTTTGAAAATTTTAAGGCTATGTGTACAACTCATGTACTCCTTATGCCTAACTTCACAAAAAAAATTATTGTACAATGTAATGCTTTAGGGCATGGAATTATTGTTGTTTTAATGGAAGATGAAAGACCCATTTTATTTGAAAGCAACCATTTAAAGTAAAGATCATACTCAAAAACATTTATGAAAGTGAAATATTGGCCATATTTCATGTAGTTAAGAAACGACACCCTTACCTTGTAGGAAGACAATTTAAGGTAAAAGTTAATCATAATTTTCTAAATTACTTGTCGAACAACAACTATATTTAAAAGAGACAAAGAAAATGGGTCATAAAGATTCTAGTTTATGAATTTGAAATTATCTACAACAAAGGGAAACAAAATGTAGCAATAGATGCACTTTCAAGGAATAAGACACATAGGGTTTATTGTGTATTTTTTCCATTCTACCTTTGGTTTGCTGAAAGAATCACGGTTAAAATGATAGAAATATTAGAAGGTATTAAGAATCACTTAATAACTAAAAAGGGCTCTTGGTTATTAGATGAATTTATGTTCAAACGATTCACTCTCGCAACAATAACATCTATAATTTTGTAAGCCTATTTGAAACCCAAACATAACATCCTTTTGGAATTCAACACTTTTACAATAGGAGGAAATTTGGGGTTCCTAAAACATTACCACAAGAACAAGAAATAATTTTGTAGGAAGGTATTCGAACTAATATTCAAAATTTTGTGGCTAAATGTGTTGTTTTCCATCAAAATAAGGAAAAGACAATCAAGACCACAAGAATTCTACAATCATTATTCATACAAATTGTTTGTTGGAAAGAGGTATTGATAGATTTTATTACATGTATACCAAAGCCCAAAGGAGGGAATCACATCTTGGTGATGGTATATCAACTCACAATGTATGCGCATCTCTCTCTAACATGCATGCTCTCTCTCCTTCTCTCGTCATTTAAAAAAAAAATAGGTATAGGATATATGGAAACAATTCAAAATATACATGGAATATCAAATATTATTGTAAGTGATAGAGATCAAATTTTCACTAGTGATTTTTGGAGTAATTCATTTTCTTGTTTGGTTAATAAATTATCTCACAACTCCTATTATCAACGTCAATCCATTGGACTATTAATATGGTGAGAAATTATATAAAAGGATATATATGTTTCTTTTCATTTGGTAAAGGACATAATGGGTCAAGTGGTTTCATTTCATTTTATGGACTAAATCATTTTCTTATTTGGTTAATAAATTATCCCAAAAATCTTATTATTAGCCTCAATCCATTGGACAGTTAATATGGTGAGCAACTGTCTAAAATGATATATTTATTTCATTTTATTTGGTAAAAGGACATAATGGGTCAAGTGGTTTCATTTCATTTAATTGTGATACACCACATCCTTCCCTACTTCATAAAACAATGTCCCCATTTATAGTACTCTATGGTTATCATCTTGCATCCATCACACAAAACTTGATAGGAAAAGTGAAAGTTGAAGCAATAGATCACCACATAGAGCACCAAGAAGATATTCTCCAAGTATTAAAAGGAAATTTGGTTATGAAACGAAATAGAATGAAACAACAAGTAAATCAACATTGTAGTGAAATGGAATTTGAAGTGAGGGTTGGATATTTTCAAGGCTATAACTATACAAATAGATGTCCTTCAAGAAACCAAAGAATGATCTAAATTATGACCCATATACTATGATAATTAAAAGGTGTTATAAAGGATTGAAAGTGTGGCTTACAAATTGGAATTTTCTCCATCTTCATGTGTCCATATATTCTTCCATGTTTCTTGCTTAAAAAGGTAATCCATGACAAAATCATAGTTCAAAATATTTTACCTAAGATCAATGAAGAAAGCAAAATAATACTAGAAATGGAAAAAATCATTAAAACATGGTTTAAGTATAGAATCAATAAATTGTTGACTATATTATCAAGTGGAAAAAACTACTAGTAGAAGAGGTGACATAGGAAAATGATTAATTCATGTAAAAATGTCCACATCTGATCAATTATTGAGGGAAATGCATGTTTGAAAGGGAGAGGTATGTTAAGAGCTATATATTGAGTTATTGAATTTCTATAGTTATATTATATTTTTCCTTATTGGTTAACTAAGCCTTAATGTTTTTCTAAACCCTTTAAATATTATTATACCGTTTGTCTCCCATATATACCAAGGAAACCAAATTTTAGATATCATCTCATATTATGCATTTACTATATTGTGAAAAGAGATTTTTGCTCAAATAGGCTTCTCATCCATTCTTCTATTTCATGCTCAATGCATAAAGTCCTTTTGTTATATCCCTTTATTTTCCCATGTCCACGTTAAGGATAGTGGTTATTATAATGATAGTGGATGGCATGATGCACCTAGTAGTTATAGTGGTAATGGATGAAATTGACACCAAAGCAAGTATGAGGACATCCCAGTCGAAAATTCCACACACAAACACAGACATTTACATATAATTTAAATCATAAAAAAATAGTGGATTTTTAAAAAAAATCTCATACACCAATTTGATACAATATCCCCAACTCTAAGTGCACCAAAATTGTCAAGATACCTAGACATGGTTGCTAATCCAGTTAATTATTATGGTTACAACATTCCTAAAGTAAATTTAGGAAGATTATTAAAATATTATAATAAATGATTATCCTAAACTACAAATAATAGGTAAAGGGAGGGGAATGAAACACATTCATCCTTCCTTTTCCTCAGAGACAACAAGGGGATGATTATTGTCCTAGTTCTAGGGAGAACCAAACATCTCTAGCTATTGCATCCCAACGACTTTAGGTATGTCATGGTTCATGTGCTCTTCTTCTTGGGCTACCTTGGGAAGGCTAGATCTCTTGAGGAAGAAGTGTAGGGATGGTCTCCCTAAATGGGCCTCGAGGGTACACATTGGTGCCAATTTTGGGTAAAAGGAATTAGAGGAATATTGAGGGAGTCTTGACTATTTTGATGGAGTTGCATGTAGAAATGTCACAAAATAATAAAAAATGCTAAAGGAGGATCAACATGTAGAATTTTCATATAAGGAAAGCATGTGCATAAATGTTTGGCTTGTGAGGTAGTCGAGATAAAGTGGTTAGTTTGACTAAATATTTTGGACCAATTTTGATCGTGTCAATAATATTACTTGTAATTTACTTACCTATGGTAATTCTCATGGTAAATGGGGTCGGATTAGGTCTACATACCTATCTATAAATAGGTGGAAGTCAAGAGGATTTGGATTGGCTAATTTTTTGGTTATGATTGTAGCAGAAATATTATTATACCGTTTGTCTCCCATATATACCAAGGAAACCAAATTTTAGATATCATCTCATATTATGCATTTACTATATTGTGAAAAGAGATTTTTGCTCAAATAGGCTTCTCATCCATTCTTCTATTTCATGCTCAATGCATAAAGTCCTTTTGTTATATCCCTTTATTTTTCCCATGTCCACGTTAAGGATAGTGGTTATTATAATGATAGTGGATGGCATGATGCACCTAGTAGTTATAGTGGTAATGGATGAAATTGACACCAAAGCAAGTATGAGGACATCCCAGTGGCAAATTCCCCACACAAATATAGACATTTACATATAATTTAAATCATAAAAAAATAGTGGATTTTTAAAAAGAATCTCATACACCAATTTGATACAATATCCCCAACTCTAAGTGCACCAAAATTGTCAAGATACCTAGACATGGTTGTTAATCCAGTTAATTATTATGGTGACAACATTCCTAAAGTAAATTTAGGAAGATTATTAAAATATTATAATAAATGATTATCCTAAACTACAAATAAGAGGTAAAGGGAGGGGAATGAAACACATTCATCCTTCCTTTTCCTCAGAGACAACAAGGGGATGATTATTGTCCTAGTTCTAGGGAGAACCAAACATCTCTAGCTATTGCATCCCAACGACTTTAGGTATGTCATGGTTCATGTGCTCTTCTTCTTGGGCTACCTTGGGAAGGCTAGATCTCTTGAGGAAGAAGTGTAGGGATGGTCTCCCTAAATGGGCCTCGAGGGTACACATTGGTGCCAATTTTGGGTAAAAGGAATTAGAGGAATATTGAGGGAGTCTTGACTATTTTGATGGAGTTGCATGTAGAAACGTCACAAAATAATAAAAAATGCTAAAGGAGGATCAACACGTAGAATTTTCATATAAGGAAAGCATGTGCATAAATGTTTGGCTTGTGAGGTAGTCGAGATAAAGTGGTTAGTTTGACTAAATATTTTGGACCAATTTTGATCGTGTCAATAATATTACTTGTAATTTACTTACCTATGGTAATTCTCATGGTAAATGGGGTCGGATTAGGTCTACATACCTATCTATAAATAGGTGGAAGTCGAGAGGATTTGTATTGGCTAATTTTTGGGTTATGATTGTAGAAGAAATATTATTATACCGTTTGTCTCCCATATATACCAAGGAAACCAAATTTTAGATATCATCTCATATTATGCATTTACTATACTGTGAAAAGAGATTTTTGCTCAAATAGGCTTCTCATCCATTCTTCTATTTCATGCTCAATGCATAAAGTCCTTTTGTTATATCCCTTTATTTTCCCATGTCCACGTTAAGGATAGTGGTTATTATAATGATAGTGGATGGCATGATGCACCTAGTAGTTTTAGTGGTAATGGATGAAATTGACACCAAAGCAAGTATGAGGACATCCCAGTGGCAAATTCCACACACAAACACAGACATTTACATATAATTTAAATCATAAAAAAATAGTGGATTTTTAAAAAAAATCTCATACACCAATTTGATACAATGTCCCCAACTCTAAGTGCACCAAAATTGTCAAGATACCTAGACATGGTTGCTAATCCAGTTAATTATTATGGTTACAACATTCCTAAAGTAAATTTAGGAAGATTATTAAAATATTATAATAAATGATTATCCTAAACTACAAATAAGAGGTAAAGGGAGGGGAATGAAACACATTCATCCTTCCTTTTCCTCAGAGACAACAAGGGGATGATTATGGTCCTAGTTCTAGGGAGAACCAAACATCTCTAGCTATTGCATCCCAACGACTTTAGGTATGTCATGGTTCATGTGCTCTTCTTCTTGGGCTACCTTGGGAAGGCTAGATCTCTTGAGGAAGAAGTGTAGGGATGGTCTCCCTAAATGGCCCTCGAGGGTACACATTGGTTCCAATTTTGGGTAAAAGGAATTAGAGGAATATTGAGGGAGTCTTGACTATTTTGATGGAGTTGCATGTAGAAATGTCACAGAATAATAAAAAATTCTAAAGGAGGATCAACACGTATAATTTTCATATAAGGAAAGCATGTGCATAAATGTTTGGCTTGTGAGGTAGTCGAGATAAAGTGGTTAGTTTGACTAAATATTTTGGACCAATTTTGATCGTGTCAATAATATTACTTGTAATTTACTTACCTATGGTAATTCTCATGGTAAATGGGGTCGGATTAGGTCTATATACCTATCTATAAATAGGTGGAAGTCGAGAGGATTTGGATTGGCTAATTTTTGGGTTATGATTGTAGCAGAAATGTTCTAAGCATGAATTTTTTTGTAATGTTGTAATGTCATAATGGTCTTTTGGATAAGTTGGTAAGCCAAACTAAGGTAAAGGAGTAATGTTGTAATATTTCACTCAATTCCTTTTGAATATTAATAGAACATGGTTGGTTTGTCCCAATTTATGTGTTTTATGAGATGGTTTCATGATTGATTAGGTTATGTTTATTTTCAGTAATTTGTAGTATAGATCTAAGTATGTTACAGTTCATTGAATATTTTAGGTGCCCCTTTCAAACTGGTTAATGTTTGATATATGTCATGGATGTATGAATGTCTGCAACTAGATCTAGCCTAGAACCGTGAGTTGAGTATTTTAGTATGTTTGCACACATTTGATTCCATTTCCATTTGTCATATTAGAATCCTAGTTACTACAAGAATCCTAGTTACAAAAGTCCCCTTAGGTGCCTTAGGCATTAGAGAACTTTTGAGGTCTAAAATGGGCCTCGTAAGAAAAATGTACAACCAAAATAAACTTTATAAGGACCAATAGGATTCAAGATCATGATGTTAACCATGGAGGATGATTCACCATTTTTGGGGTAAAAAATTAAAAAGATTAAAAAATAATAATATAATAAAACCAATATTTCAACTTGTATTTTCAACTTATCTCCTTAAGGTTTTGCTCAAATTTTGAGCGGGAGTACTCGTTGGATGGAAAATTTAATTCCTCATCCAAGGAGTACCCATATTGCATAATTTCAATGGACCCTACTACATGAAAATGAGAAATACATGAAAAATCATTATTGCAATAATGTTTTTCATGTATTTCTCATTTTTCGTGTAGCAAGGTCTATCGAATGTATACAACATGGGTACTCCTTGAATCAAATTCTGCATCCAATGAGTGTTCTCACTCAAAAATTTAGTAAATCCATAGGGAGATAAGTTGAAAATACAAGTTGAAAAATTAGTTTTTTTTTTCCTTCTAAAATATTATGATGTAATTTAATCTTATTTTATTGATTCCACTATTATTTTATAATTTCTTTAGGAGGCCCGTTTTAGACCTCAAAATTACCCTAATGGTGATTCTTCATTTGTTCCTCAGGTGATAGATATCGAAAGGGTTGGTGTATAGTGGGGTTTGTTTGGTTGCACATTATGCACTAAATCACGTCACACCATCCCCATATAATTTTATTGTTGAGAAAGAGACAATCCAATTTAATTTACTAGTATAAATTTGTCCATGGTCAAACAAAAGTACACAACCACAAAGAAGGAAGGGCTAGTAATGGTATATTATTTGAAAAGCTTTTGACACTACCTTGGATTAAACTCCTGTAGATTACACAATTTCTGAGTACAGGAGTTTCTCTAGTAGAGTATATTGTCATGCAGAAAAAGCAGTTGTAAATAAAATATGCAAATTACCAGTTAATAGCAAGTTGCTTATACAAGTTGGGAGATAATAGCATATTGTGTAGATGTGTATTACATGATGAAAGGCCAATTATTTTAGGAGAAGCTCTTGAAGGAGTTACAGGTAGAAAGTATGCAGGAAAAGCTACTACATAAAATATTCTATGCACAGGACTGTGGTAGACTATGTTACATAATGGTTCTAAAGAATTCTACAAGAGTTTTGATGTTTTCTAAAGAGTAGGAAGACCTTTCAAATGAAATGAAATGCCCCTAGTTCCTTAAATTACACTTAAGGACTTTCATAAATGGGAAATAGATTTTGTGGGTCCCATTAACCACAAACAAAAATATCTAGAGCCAATACATTTTCTCAACATCATACTACTTAGCAAGATATGCAAAACTATCACCTTTGAAAGATTGGAATGCAGAGACTACTAGGTAGTTTCTATTTGAGAATGTATTGATGAGGTTTGGATGTCCTATAATTTTACTAGGTGATCAAGGTACCCATTTTTAAACAAAAAAATTGTACCTTGACCAAGGAACTTGAAATATATCAATAAAAAAGCACATTCTATCATCCCCAAGCTACTAAAACTATGGAGGAATTCAGCGAGATATCATAGAATACCTTGACTAAGGTCTGTAATATAAATAGGGATGACTACGATATGAGATACTAATACTACTTTGGGAATATAATGCCACATGAAAAAAGATGACAGGATGGACAACTTTCAAGCTAGTATATAAATAGGAAGTAGTAATTCCTATGGAGTTTCTTGTACCAAGTTTGTGCATTGTTGCCTTCACAAAAAATTATTGAATTTTGTGTAGTGGAACAAATACTTCAGGAGTTGTTGCAGATGGAAAAAGATCATGCACTTGCATGTTTTCATCATAATCTTTATAAATCTCAAGAAAAATCTTATTATGATAGATGCATCAAATAGAAGAGGTTTCAAATAGGATACTTAGTCATACTATATGACAGCAAATTCTCAAATCATCCAGAGAAGTTCTAGATGCATTGGCTATAACCCTTTGTGTTTAGAAGTGTGATAGATGTAGGAGAAGTGCAAATGGAGAAGCTTAATGGTGAACCTATGGAAGGTTTTCTTAATGGAATTCAAATGCAACTATATTGGGGCAGTCAATCCTCCATGCACAACTGAGGAAGTGCACTATAATTAATTTTCTCTCTATATAAATAAATTGGTAGAGTTAATAGTTTTTTTGTTTTTTTTGTGGAAAAGATAGTATCAGAGTACGTTTATATTTTGTCACAAGAATTAAAGACACTTTGTGAAGGCAAATACTACACATGAAGAAGTGTATCACATAGATTTGTTGCGGATGTGTGCAAAACACAGTGTTAGGGGGAATTGTGGCTAGGTGAAAGACGACTGTCAAGCATAACGAGGAACAAGGGTAGGCATGTGGGAATTGTGTCTAGGTGGAAGATAATTGTCAAGCATAACAAGGAACAAGGATAGGCATGTGATGAAGTAATCAATTGTTAAATTGCATGAGTAGAGCCCCGAAACAAGAATATGATGAAGTAAAGGGAAATGAAATTTTGAGCCACATCAAAGGGTTGGCATGCCTGTAGAGGGAATGAAAATCCATTTCATCCATACTTCATGAGTTATCCACAATCATAGGGTATCTTCACAGAAGCAGACCTAAAAGATGTGATTGTGGATGGTGGGACAATCATTGGAAGAAGCACATGCAATAAGAGTAGTTACTCTGTTAAAATCACACGCCACAAAAAATCATATCTAAATGGATATGGCTCAAATTATCTCAAAAAACATCAAACCATCTATATAGCACAGAAAAGTAGCTATGTTGTTTATTCTTTCTACGAAGTATGGAAGGCAACACGAGAAGGAGTTACAGTAGTTAGTAATTATAGAGTAATGCACCACTAGAAGTTTCACACAGAACTAAGGAAGGGAGTATTAGACATAAGATTAACTCGAGATCTCATGAGTCATGATTGATGTTGTGTAGTCTATGGAAATTTATATTAACACATTAGTTCTAGACAAGGAAACATAGAGACAATTTTCAAATAGATATGTACCATTAAGGAAGTCAAGAATAACGTCAGATCAAAAAATTCATGAGGATGTTGCACATAGCCCATAGTTGAGTAATAGTTTTGAAATGTAGGGTCGCATTGACCAACCTTAGTGGGTTACAATATCCAAAATGAATTTACCCTACATGCGCTAACAAGTGGCATCCAGATATTTGTAGAAATGCAATAGTGCCCACTAGAAGAAGTAGTAGCGGTGGATGGATAAGGGTACAGTATAAGATCATGAAACTAAGCAAAATATGGAGTCCTAGAAGAAGCTTGGAATAGAAGAAGGATTAGGCAGCTTAGGATGGGCCACAAGTGAGTGTTGGGGTCTATTGGGGCTAATTTTGGGTAAAAATAATTGGAAGAATTTTGTGGAAGCTTTGACTGTTTTGATGGATTTTTTCATATTAGCAACACAAAAGAATCAGCAATGTTACCATAGGATCAACTCGTAGAAGTGTTTTAGAAGGAAATCATGCATGGAATGGATTGACACATGGGAAAATTGAGCTAAAGTTGTTAAGTTTGACTTAATCTTTTGGACTGTTTTCTATCAGGTCAAGAATAATACTTATAATTTACTTACCCATGCTAATTCCCTCCCATGGTAAAATATTGCATAGTAAATGGGGTCATCATAGGTCTACATACTTGTCTACAATATCCTCTTTAGCACACTCTTCGTCTTATCGATTTAAAAAAAAAAAAAAAAAAACATCTGAATGTCTAGATTCTTGAAAATATATTTTCTTTGTATTCACACTCTCTCCCTTAACACAATATACTCTTTACTACATTCTTCCTCTTTTCATAGTCTCCTCTTTAGCACATTCTTTCTCTTAATAGTCTCTTCCTTTAGTGTGTCCTTTGGTACTATGATTTTCTTAGTTATAAAATAAAGGGATTGGTGGATATTCAAATTAACATTATATTAAATAGGTTGGAATATATATTTGGAAATATATGTAATTTGGAAATAGATTCAATTTAACTAGAAAATTTAAAAGTGTCACGATTAAATGTAATGATACAATTTTTTTTTTTTTTTTACTTATTTCTTCTCCAGAAATCTTAAACACATATGCCGCTTCCATGTTTTTTTAGAGGTGGTTCATAGGGGCTGCTACATCCATGAAATGTCTAGGCATATCAACCCCGAAAGGAATATTTTAAAGCCCTTAGGCCATACTAGCAGGGCCTAACCCCAAGGGCATTGAGGAGAAATTTCCCTGTGACCTCCCGATCACCGAGGTACTTAACAACGAGGACTTGACCAGTTGAGCTAACCCTTGGGGTTATGTCACTTCCATGTTGTATACATATTTTAATGTTTTTAATGAAATTATTTCACACATCAAAAGAAATGATCTTGCAAAGAAATGATCTTCCTGAAATGTTTCTAAAAAAAACAAAATTGAAATAAAAAATGTCTAAAGGAAACTCTCTAAAGTAATAAGCTATAACATCACTAAAAAAAATTAATATGACTTATTTTTTTTATTTCACAATTCTACTCATTATATGTTCAAATATCTAGACTTTTTATTCTCATGGATCTCAAAAATGTTACCTAAAAGATATTTTGAAAGATGAATCTCTTAATTTAGTGTGTCCTTTGAGCTATAACACTCCTTTGGTACTACACTCTTCTTGGTTATAGAATGAAGGGATTGGTGGATATTTAGATTAGAATTATATGAAATAGGTTGGAATATATCTATGGAGATGTGTAACAACCCTCCATTGTATGTAACACTTTGCTAACATAAGCTAAGAAAATCTAGGTCTAATGTGTAACAAAGAAAAGTAAATACTTTATTATGAAATATAAAAAATAATTTAATCACTTGGAAAAGAGAGACACCAAGATATGAGATTCTTTCCAAATCCCATTGGTGAGTGGGAAGAGATAATTCTTTCATAATAAGACCTCTAGATCCAATTCTAGATAAGCTTAATGGATTGGAGATAAATATCCATTAAGATACTTAGTTGAAGAAAGATGCTAAGTTAAGAAAATCATAAAAGCCTTGTGGTAAAGAAAGGAAAGATTTTATGAGGAAAAGCCTCACGGCAGATAAAGACGAGATTTTCTAGAAAAATCCTAGGCAAATGGATAAAAAGATCCATAAAAGTGAGATGCTGCTAATGGAAACCATATGATGAAAGAGGGTATTAAATACCCATGGAAGGGATCAACAGGAGGCAGTTGATCCATGACAATAAATCTCATCTTAGGGGTGAATTGGTGAAAGCCAGTTCTAGGTTGGGTTGCGGTGCTCAGTTTTCCAAGTGACATCCTTTCATATAATCTGGTTTGCATGGGATTTTTTGTATGTTGACCCCTTACTATCTATGTTTTGATTTTGTAAGCATCTAAGAGAAATTTCTTAGGTTTTTCTTGCATATGAATTGATTGAATAATGTGCATGTGACCACTATGCATAAGTAGAATTGTTTGTGTTAACTTTGGGTATGAGATTATTATATATGTGTGCATGTGACAACCATTGCATATAAATTCAATCCAAGTTCAGATTACCAAAGGAACATAATGTGTGGATATTATGGATTATTGGTGCTATCCCATCTTTTGTTTAAGATAGTGAATAATTATGCTTGAGACAACTAGGTAAATTGGGTAACTATGGTTAAGGCTTGAAATTGTATAGCCTATGGTTCAGGTTATCTATGTTATGCATTATGCATCATGGGGGAGGGAAATTGCATCCAATGAGGCTCTTTTAACTAATTGTGCATATTACATAAGATATACATGTTAGCAATACATTCGACTATGGTAGTAGGACTATGATCATGTTATAGGAAATGCTAGCTATAGTATATTTATGATAAAGTTTCCATTTATGTTGGTGTTGAGTTAGCAAAGGAAGGAAGTCTTTATGCATAATCTTGTCTTGTTGAATGCCCATGATTTATTGTTCCTCCGAGTTGTAATACATGCATAAGGGTTGATTTGGAAGCTTGTATTAAAGTTCTATTTATTGAACCTAAGAGTCCACATCGTGGATCCAGTGGAGCATAGTAGGTAGTTGGTGGCATTATGCATGGAGGCATGTGACAAATGATATCGAAGAACTAAGTTCAAACATTCTGGCTTAAGGGCCAATCTACCTCTATAAGATATGAATGAGTTGTAGGTCCTAAATTTCGTCTTACACTTAGGCCTTACACAACTAAGAAGTTAATAAAGTTCAAAAGGAAAAGTCGGACCCACCATGAAAGGGTGTGTCCTTTAATAAAATTCACACTGACTCAATTAGTATATATACATGATCTAACATTTCATTTTTCTCAATTCATTCATCACATCTCTCTGTCCTAGAGCAGTTGCACATGTGACAGAAAGGGGTCGAGTTACTTGGAGTTTGACCGAGTTGTAGGAGGAAAGTTTGACCAAATTTTACCAAGCTACATGAAGTCTATTTTAGGCTTAGTTTGATCATAGTTAACCGATATGTAGGAGGTTGAGTTTGACCATAGTTGACCAAGTTGTAGGAGGTTGAATTTGACTGCAGTCAACAATAATTAACTGTAGTTTATCGTGGGATCGACAAGGCCAAATTTGACTACAGAGATGACAATAGGTCTAACTTTGACTAGGCTAGTTTGAACATCAATTTTGGGCACTTTAAACAACATTAAATTCCGACTATTTTGGATAGTTTCACCAGCCTTGAATTGTTGGAGTTTTTACCACATTTTTCTAGTATTTTGCCCTGGGTATTGGCACATATTTGTAGAAAAATTATTGTGTTTTAAACATTGCTAAATAATAATTTCTGCTACGAAAATTTGTTGGGTTTTCTCCTAATTTTAGGTTTCCCAAGGTAAAAATATTTTATCTGTTGTATAAGGTTGCCTCTTTATGATCTTTATTTTTTTCATTACATTTACTATTGATATTTTCTATGTATAATTTCTCAATGATATCAGTGGCATGAGATAAATTATTTGAATATAAATAGGTAGTAAATATTAGATCAGAATATTGGTTTCTATTTTTCATCTTGTATAAAATTCAACATGGTATCAGTGCATTGTGGAAATAATAACCATTGAAGTTAGCCTAAGAGACAAGTGTTTAGTTTCTTGACTAGATTTTGATTTCTTTTCAATTGGTTCCTAGTATTAGAATGGAGATAGGGTTACAAATATTCAAACGTAATTTACTCTAGAGATAGAGGTAGCTAAGGATAAAACCTCCCTCACATACTTTTTTATAAAGAAAGAAGAGAACAGGTCATAACTCCTGTATTAAAGTATGTTCTTTTGGTATTGATGTATTTTTCTTGGAGTATTTATGCTTATGTGGTACAAGAGTTGGAAGGCTTAGGGTTTGTACACGTTAGAGAATACTTGGAGGTTATGACTTGTGTTGAAGTGTTGAATGATATATTCCTAGAGTTTGTTGGATGAAACCTTAAAGAAATACTTGAGGTTTTGGATGTAAGCACAGTTTGTGTGATGCATACCTGGTTTATCTCCTTGATAGCATGTGGAATGACTTGGTGTTTGTGCTAGATTTCTAATTGACATTTGGTGTGGATAGATACCTAGATGAATCCGGTGAATGAAGAAACCCCAGCTCTTATATTTCATACAATATAAAGGAAAGGAAAGAAACATGCATTACCACCTAATGTTAAGGATGAGGATGAGCATCCACCTCAGAATAATTCAAATTAATTATTCCTTTAAGATATACTACCATTAACGTTTGTGGGAAGTTGCACCTATGGGCACATGACATGTTTCCAAGTTTCTCTTACAAATTTGTCAGAGAGGGAGTTGACAATCCTCATCATTTTCTTCATTAATAAAGAGATAAAAAGGAAGAATAGGTAAATTATTCATGCTACATATGGTATCATTGAGAGGTATAAGGCTACGTTGTGGAAATATGGTTCTCATAGAAAGAGGGAGCGGACTACAAGGAAATTTTTTTCTCTAGTTGCTAAATGTTCAAGTTTTTGTATGGCCTAAATACTTGAGCATAGTCTCAATAAGAGTTATCGATGTTCAAGAGGGGGGATTATACAAATTGTTAGGATGTTTAGAATCATTCCAGAGGTCAAAAGAGATTCTACTTACGAGGGAGTAAACAGTTAGGAAAAGTGGAAGGGAAAACCTTCCAAGACGATTTCATGGGTTGAGATTGTCAAAATTATCAGATAGAAGGTCTCTAGGAGAAGTATGCCTTCAAAAGAACTATGTCAAATAGAATAAGGACTTTCTTACGTAAAAAGGATAGCATCAATGGTAGAAGGATTTTCTTGCATGACAAAGGGATCATTAGTGGTAGGAAAATGTAATTTTGTGATAAAGGAGCCAGTCTTACCACATGAATCCTTACTTCAGTGTTAGAGGAAGTTAACCTCAAACTTTGAGATGAAGGATCTTGTCATAATGCATTATTTATTGGGATTGTAGGTGTGGCAGAAACATAATAATATCTTCCTTGGATAGGGAAAGTATATTTTCCATATTTTGAGGAGACTCGGTATGATGGACTACAAGTCCATGGCTACTCCTATGGATTCTAATCCAAAGAAGCTAAGTTATTTTTCTTCAAATTCAAAGTGTACAGATAGTTGATTGGATCCTTAATGTACATGGTTAACACCAAGTTGTATATTTACTCTGTAGAGAACACCCTAATCTAGTATATATTTGAGTCAAGGCAGATACATTGGGTTGTAGAAAAGCATGTGTTGAGATACATGCATGGTACAGTTGGATATGGTTTGAGATATGTCTAAGGTGGTGAATTAAGGCCATAGGGGTATACAAATTCAGATTGGGTCGGGGGTGCAAAGGATATAAAAAATCGCATATGGGTGTTTCTTTAGCTTGAGATTAGCTATGATATCCTAGTTTAATAGGAAGCAAACTTTTGTCGCACTGAATGTACCAAAGGTGAAGTATACTGTGTTGAAATTCAATTGAAAGAAATAATTTATTAACACAATAGCTACTTGTGACAATATATATATATATATATATATATATATATATATATATATATATATATATATATATATATATACATCTATATATATATGTATGTATGTATTTTACTTCATTTGTAAGGTCATCAAGAAATTATACAAAAACAATGCATAAAAGACAAATAATACCATAAAATAGGCCAGCAGCCAAGGAAAAACCCACAAGGGGAAAACTAACAATCCTTTCCTTAGATAATCTTAGTCAATAGGAGAAATCCAATTCATAGATGAAAGGACCAGTTAGACAAATTATCCAAGTTCCAAGTCAATCCTCTATAACAAGCAATAATCTTCATGAAGTCTTTCACAAAGTTGTCCTCAAGCTGCCACAAAGTTTTGCTGATAAAATTGTTGATAAATCAAAGATAAGTTGCTTCAAGATATTGTATAACCACAGAGACAAGCTACCTTAGAAGCTCATATCAACCCAAGTATGCGTTCCTCATAATTTCAGATGAATTGGCTACCTCAGACTTTGCATTACAAGAGTTTGCCTTAGATTCGTATTAGAGAGAGTAAACTCAAATTCATATACACCTCAGTGCTCAAGAACATATATGAATATCATATGAACTACCTCTAAAGTTTTGTATGATCTACCTCAGAAATGATGAATGAACTATCTTAGATATCTCACAATAAATTCCACATAGGAGATCTGAATTGGTGCAAAATGGTGTAGGATAGGTGCTAATATGTAGTTGTTTGTCCATGTGATGGGATACGACTTTTGGGTAGGCCAATTTGGTCAACTTGGAGACACTAAAATATGCTTTAAAAATTCAATTTTTCTTTTCTTTTAAATGTTCAAATAAATTTGTTTTGAATTTTTACAACATCATACATTATGAAGACAAAACCTAGTTACAAATTCAACTCTCCCTCTTAACTGGGGAGGTATTCATAATGACTATCAAGATATTCTCAATTTTAAGATTTCTATGAGAAACGATTATCAAGATCAATATAAGCATTATTGACAATATCATTACCAGCATCAACCACAACCATAATCCAATAAGTACCCTTGATCTATGGCAAAACAATCTCACTCTAGAAAGATAACATAGCATGATTTTGGGAGGCTACATCCTCTAGGAACATTCTCTCCAATATTGTCAAAGTGACATGGGGATAACCTCCCTAATTAGGTCACTATACAATGACATGGAGAGAATGATTGTCCTATGCCAAACCATTTTCCTATACAAGCCAAAGCGACATGGGGACTACAACCCTAATCATGTCATTATACAATGACATGAAAATATTTTTCCATTTGACCATTCTTCCTAATGAGGTCAAAGTGACACAGAGACTACATCCCTAATTAGATCACTATATAATGACATACGAAGAATTTTTTTCCACTGGGCCTATGTACTTAACATGGGGATAGCCTCCCTAATCAGGTCAAAATACATGGCATAAGAAGAATTTTATTCCACAATTTTATCCAATCTTTCAAACCAATCTCCTTAATTATGGTTAATGTACTTTACATGGGGATAAACTTGCTAATTCAGGTCAAATTACAATACATAGGGAGAAACCATGTTCATGATATAATCATCACTCCCTCTTAATCAAAGAGGCATCTCAAACTGCTCTTCAGGAAGAGTCTTTATCAGTATATTGGTTATCTTGTCATTGGTGGAAATATATTTGAGTTTTACAACTTCCTTTGGCACCATGTCTATCATCATGATTTCACTTGAATTTGATCAAAACTTGCAAGTAATCTCTAGATCTATAATTCTTCTCATATTTCCAATCCAACTGGAATATATATTGTCTTTGATATATTTCTTTAAGAAATAAAATAGAAGCAACTGATAGTCAATCATGTAAGAACATAAGGTGAACTTTCCTTAGGGTCAAAATATGGTGTTTTGATTGCCCCCTCTATTGACAATACTTTTTCTTTACGACTATTCCCTTTTTCAAAGGAAAAATATATATAATCATCCTTGATCATGAGGCTTCTACATGTTCTTCAAAATCTAGGAAATAGAGGAAAGTGTCTTGATATGATCCCCTCCCTCTTTTTGAGAGAAATTTCTTAAATATTGATACCATGATACCATATAATGCATGCTAGATCTTGACTTCGTTTTCCCACAATCAAGGCATACTTCAAACACTTTGCTCCCTCTAAACTTGAGGCTCATCTAGTATAATATCCTTCAAGTAGAAATTCTGGAAAGTCCTCCTTCTTTGCTTCTTTCTTCCACTTCTTCCAACCATTATCAAAGCCTTGGTAGCTTCTACTTATGTACCTGCAATCCTCACTAGGAGGTTATGGAAGAACAATTATAACCATGCAAATAATTCAAATACAAAATGACTAACTAATAGTAAAATGATAATAGTAATTATCACGAAGGAGAGATATAAAATATTTATCTATTGAATATTATAATGGGATGACATATTCTTCTTGATCTTATACTTCACACATCCATATATCAAATCAACCTTTTCATCTCCTCAAGATCTAGAGATTTTCTTCTTTCAGTAGAATGACTAATCCTAAGGTTTTTTTCACAAACCACAGATATTTTATTATTCGATCCCTTCTGATTGCTAGAATTTTCAATGTCCAAAGACCCTAAAATATTTATTAAATCCTTCATGGTCATCAATCATCAATGATCATTCTTTACTTTAATAAGAGCTCGACAACAACACTTTATCTTAGCCTTTTGGAATAAACTTCATCATTCTAGACCAAACATCTTAACTCAACACCTTATCTTGTTAAGAGACAGACTTTGAACTATAGAGGAATTTTTTCACTATTATTGATCTTGCTTCATCACTGCTATTTTTCTTCAGAGGAAAGCTAGTGAAAGAAATTTTTCTCATATTCCAAGAATGGGCATTTTAAAATTCCCAATCAACAATGCAACATTTCTAAGGAGAGGCACTTCAATCTTTCCAAGTAAGGGTCACATATTCATATGAGACCAAGTCCTGTCATATTACCATATATCAGGATAAATTTCATGTTGCATACTCACATATCAAACTTTATACCTCATATGTGTCCTCTAGAAATAGAGTCATTTATTAAATATTTATAACATATTTTCAAGAAGTACAAAACAATTACAACGTCTTCCCATATTACTATAAACATAGTCCTATGTTTTGACACTTTTCCTCAAAACAACTCGCATAAACCAAACTTGGCTTATCCACAAGTTGGACCTTTATCAAGTTCAAGCAACCTTATACTCATTTGTCTAGCCCTGCCTTATTGTGCAAGACTTTTTACTTTATACAACAATCATACGCCATTCAAAATAGAGATTAGAGGCCTCAGCCTTTCAATAATTCCACAAATGCATTGAAACCTATCCACAAAGCTAGGGCATGTCACAAATTTATAGAAGTATGACAACCAATATCAAAAAGATGTATATAAACTTGTTGCCTAGAATCTTCACCTATTTCCACATAAACTTTATCTTGACCAAACCTTCACATGAATATGAATATGTTTTCTCTCCTCAAACTCTATCTTAGCTACACAAGTGTTGGGGAAAATACTGAGAGGCAGGGGGGAGTGAATCATTATTTACAAATCAATAACATTTTACTTTTCATATTCATATCTCTATACACGGCTTTATTGAATTGAACATTCATGTGTGCATGATTGTTCTTAAGACAGTTAGTGTATATCTAATGAACTTACAATTCAGTTAATCCATCATATGTTTGTCTTTAGCTAGTGCATTAGTAATTTATTAACCATTAGATAAAACTTAACCATGAGTTGTAATAAATAAACCATCACACATAAGCAACACACATGAACACCAAGATTTAAGGTGGAAACCCAATGTGGGAGAAAACCACATGTTGTTGGTGTCTCTATCTTCCTTTAATATGAAAGGTTGTTTACAATATTGCACTGGTGCAGAATCATACCAGTAAGTAGGCACCCACTTGTAGAAGGCTACAACCTTCTCTCATTCTCTAACTTCTACTCGAAAGGAGCTACAATCCCCTAGCTCTTCTACTGGTTGATATGTTTACCAGTACGTAGGCACCAACCTACAAAAGGCTACAACCTTCACTCATTCTCGAGTTACTACTGGAAGGGAGCTCCAACCCCCTAGCTCTTGTACTAGTTGATATCTTTACTAGTACGTTGGTGTCGGCCTACAGAAGGCTAATACCTTCACTCTTCCTCCAGGGACCACGTTTCATAAATTTTTAGACAGGGTACACATAAACACAATATGTAGTCCATGTTTCATCAAATTTTCATACTGAACCCATAGTAATATTGAAGCTCAAAATAAATCACCATTGTACTATAACCATCAAACACAACTGCATCAACCAATCACTAAAACTCATCAGCTCTGAAACTCAATCATCAATATCTGAATCAACCACGACTGAATCAATCAATCACTGAAACTCTCAAAACTCAATCATCAATCTATGAATCAACCACAACTGAATCAATCAATCACTTAAACTTATTAGCTCTGAAACTCAATCATTACTCTCTGAATCAACTACAACTGAATCATTCAAACACTAAAACCTCTAACATAACTAAATCACCTAATCATCAAATTTTGATACAACTGAATCAACCATTCATTCAAAACCCAATAAACTAATACTTAATCAAAATTCAACCAATGAACTGGAATACTCAAATCACTGCAAACCAGAACCCATATCTAAACTCATAATAATGCATCAACAACCAAAACCAACTACAATCCCCAAAATCATAAGTCAAAATGTATACGCTACTTCAATGAATCCAACTTGCATGTATATGCTCTTTTCAATAGAGAAACCTGTGTATAGAACTTAAAATACTGAAAACTTGACTACTACATTTTTGAAGAGAACCTTGAGCTATACTCAAGTCTACCGAAACGTTCTGAACCAATCACATAATTGTTTTCTGATCTTAAATCACAATCAGACAGAAATCTTTACACTATTCATAACTTCCTTCAGCTTCAACATTCAATAAGATCTTCTCCATAAATGATCATTTAACCCATATCAAACAAGATGACATCATTGACAGATAGCAGAGAAGTGTTAGAACTGATCAGATAAATTAGTCATTTCTGAATCAAACAGTTAGACAGAATAAATCTCCTTATACAATGAGTTTTAATTCAGATCTAATGAAGACATCATTGAAAAATAAGAGTAAAACAACAACACTAGTTAGATAGATCAGTCATCTCTGAAAAACAAGCTTTTCTTTTGCATACGCTACTTGGAAGTGTCAAAGAAATGTGTATACGCATCTTCACCAAGGCGAACCAACATATATATCTCAAATTAATAAATTATAACTCCGCAGCTATTCCAAACTTCAATATACCCATATCATAACATTTAAAGGACAAAAAGATTTGTTACTACTCAGATCTAGACTATCCATCATCAGATCATATAATGATGATTCATTTCAAGTCTTATGATCCTGATCCGTCATTAGATCTCATCCATCATCAAACACTCACGTGCATACTTAGTTCATATCAAGCAAAGCATCAATAACCCATAACATGCATATTTTCTTTTGATCTTACTCTTAATAAGATATTCATTCCTTGCACACTCTCACACTTTAATCTTCACCTCCTTATATAGTTTTAGCCTTTTTCAATACCTCAGGTCAAAACCATAGTTATGTCGATGGTATTCTTTGATGGGATCAATATTCTTTTCCATGCTTATTACTATGGGCCAATACCATGGAAGGAACCCCTGGTATTCGTTAACCTTAATTTTCCATCCCATACGCCCTTTTCCTCTTGTGAAAGTGTGTGCATACGTATACGTCTATTTTGTTTTGTGTACATGCATGTATATGCTACTTGGACTAGGTGAGACAACATATACAACTTAATACAACTTAAAACATTTTTTTTCTTCAATTACTTTATTCTGATCTATAATCCTTTGTTCCACCATCCTATTCTTTTGTGCCACTACTGTGTTACCTCTAAATTTGAGTTGCCATCATACATCACTTCTGAACTGATTCCTCTGAACTGCCCTGCATTTTTCACATCTTGTAAACACAATTTCCATTCATTCTATCACATCCTGTTTATACCTTTATCAAGTAGTCCATTCATCAAATAGTTTTTCATTAAGGAAAACTCATTAGGTAGGTTTCTTATCAAGGAAAACACTAACACAATCTCCCTGTATCAAACCTTTAACCATTTTTATGTTCCATCATTCTGTCACCTCTGATATCTCTGGGTTCCAACATTTTGTCACCTCTGATATCTTTGTCTTCCAACATTTTGTCACCTCTGATATCTTTGTGTTCCAACATTTTGTCACCTCTGATCTATCATGTAGATTCATCTACTTACCATGTACTTGTTCTGTTACAAGTGAGTTGTCATTAAGGACAACACATGCATCATAATGCCAATAAAAAGGAACTCAGTTATCTCAGATCAGTCTTTTGATAGGAGAATTGCACTTGTCGTTCTGGTTACTTCATTCTAATTGCAAAGTTTGTGAGAGTATAAAACTTCATTCCGGTCACTTGTAATAATTGCAAAGATCAAATAACTTCAATGTTTGTCATAGAAAACACTTCATTCTTATCAGAGAGATTATATAATTTTTCCTTTCCTTGATCCTTGGACCTTCATATGATCTCAGTGTTTCACAATAGCTCTAAAACCATGTTGAAATTTGGTTACAAGAAATTATTTTATAACATGATAATTACTTATGAGAGTATATATATGTTATTCTTTATGTATTTTACTTCATTCATTAGGTCATCAGTAAATTATACAAATACAATGCATAAAAGACAAAGAACACTAGAAATTAGGTCAGCCGCAAAGGCAAAACCCACAAGGGTAAAATCCAATAATCCTTTCCTTATATAATCTTAGTCAACAAGAGAAATCCAAGTCATATATGAATTGACTAGTTAGACTAATTACCCAAGTGCCAAGGCAACTCTCCACAACAAGAAATAGTCTTCATGAATTTTCTCACAATGTTATCCTCAAGTTTCCACAAAGTTGTTCTCATAAAATTGTTCATAAATCATAGGTAAGCTTCTTCAAGGGCTCATGTCACCACAAATATATACTACCCTAGAAGCTTCTATCAACACATGGATAAGTTCCTTATAATTTTAGATCAACTGGCTACAATTCAGTCATCACATCTCTCTCTTAAAGTAGTCGCACGTGTGACAAAAATAGGTCAACTTGACTAAAGTTTGACCATGTTGTAGGAGGGAATTTTGACCATGTTTGACTAAGCAGAAAGAAGTCTATTTTGGGTTGGGTTAAACCATAGTTGATCAAGCTATAGGAGGTAAATTTTAACCTTAAGTGACCAAGTTGTAGGAGGCATGGTTTGACCACAGTTGACTATAGTTCATCATAGAGGTTACAGGGTTGAATTTAGCCACAGATATGATCACAGGTCCATGTTTGAATATGATGGTTTGACTGTAGACTTTTGGCAATTTGACTCGATCGACATCTGATTATTTTGGAAAATTTGACTAACTTTGACTTACGAGAGTTTTACAAAAAAAAAAAATTGGTATTTTAACTTGGGTACTGGCATATTTGTAGACAAATTATTAATTTGTAAACCATCTTGAAGAATAATTTCTCCTAAGAAAAATTGGGTTTTCTCCCAAGTTTAGGTTTTATAAAAACCTTGGTTGATTTCCATGTAAAAGAAATATAAGACCAAGATCATGGGGCACATATTCCAAGTTGAATGTTGGGAAAAAAATCCTAGTGGGTGTTCATTTTAGTTTACTTTGGCTAATGAAAATAACAAAGGAAATGGAAAAGGCTTTAGAAAGGCATGAGGCATTAATTGGCATTTTATTTATGAAAAATAATGGAAATTAGAGGAAAAGGAAGGTGAAATGTCATAGGTTGCATGTGAGGAGGAAAATGAAGGAAAAATAATGGAAATTGAAGAAAATCAAAGCCTCATTAATAAAACAGCTTATGAGGATTAGCTGATGGGCTTTTGTCATTTTTAGCTTGGAGTTATCTCTCTGTTCTATCTCTCATACTCTTGGACACTTAGAGTTTCTTGGAGAACTCTTGGAGGAGTGTGGCATACTTTGGATTTGGAGCAACAAGTAAAAGCAAGAGAAAGAAAGTGCAAGAGGACATCAGGATAAGAAACTACAGTGGGTTTTTCTTGCAGGTACTGTTGAAGTCTAGAAATGTCTCTTTTTTACCATCCTTTTTGCCATCACATTTCACCTTTCTATTATTTTTCTACAAAAGCCTCAACATATTAAGGTCAATATCAATACCTACAAGGTATTAATCATCCATATTTAAATTCTCTATTTTTAGTGAAATTATGACAAAAGTATCTTGCAATTACTGAATTTTGTATATTTTGCAACTGATATCTATTTATGCAGCACAATCCATTGTTAGATAGGTTGCAGCATTCCAGAAGAAGAAATAAGACTATAAAAATATGACATTTGGCTTCCAGATGGTTAACCACCTACTAACATTTCTTGGAAAGCTAAGAAAAATAAGAGATCTTGAAGTCAAAGGCTGAGTCAAACTTGGAAACTGTGTGTTGCAGTTAAACACAGGAAGCAAAGAATCAAGCGAGTGAGGCACTTAGTTGTTAAAACATGAAATATCCTATGACTTTATTTTCCAATAGCAAGTCATAAAGATATTGGACTCTTAGTTATCGATCTCATAGGTGTCAAATTTGCTTACAATTTATCAGCTTAAAACTCTTTCAAAGTCATTTTTATCATTTGTATAAATAGCAGTAAGTGAGACAAAGAACACAGTAGTAGTGGTGATTATTGTTATTAAGTTTATAATCCTTTTGTGGAAAAATTGATACTTTGTTCTCTTAATACAAGTTCTTGTTACTTTCTAAATGCGTGCGTGAAGAATCATTGATTGTTAAATCAACCCTGCACTCTAGAAAGGCCCCCTGCGAGTTGTGAGGTTTTGTTTTAGTTTTGCATTAACATTTTTAGAGTTTACTTGTAGCTTTTCTTTTCGTTACAATTATTTTTACAGGGTACTCATAAACCAAAAATACCAAAAAGAGTTTACTTATGTTATGCATTTTTTATATCATTGCTTAAGCTGTTTTAGCATTCAATTTCAACTTCTCTTAGTCATTTTCTCATTCACATTTCACTTATGATATGCTGATAGAGTACACTTTGTAGGTTGATGTGCACATTAGTAAGAGGCCTTGGGTTAAGATTTGAAATTTTAGATTTCTTTGTCATTCTATTTTTGAAGCAACTTTATGTTTTGCAATGTAGATTTCGTTATTATTTACTCTCAGTATTTGTAAATTAGCTTAAAGATTTCCTTTTAGCAACTAGTGTAGAAAGAGTTCAATTCCGCAACAATAGAGTTAAATTATTTTTTTCATGTTCAATTTTAAAGCATTTCCTTTTGATAGTTAGAATTAAGTGTGGATTGCTGCAATATAGATACGATATTTTATTTTCAAAAGCTCAATTTAGATAGGACTCTAGATTGAATGAACATGTGTGTTGATTGTAGGTTTTAACCCCGTACAGAAATTACCTGCATACGAATTCTAAAACATAGAAAATAAATAATGCGAGATAAGAACACAAAAACACATACACAAAGATTTTCCCTTGGATCCCAAAACCGGGACTACCAGCTTGATTTTTCATTATGTTCCTCTCAATGTTATAATACATATTTATACATGCTGAAGCATCCGATAGCATCGACCGAAAACCATCGCGTCCAAAAAACATGTGCAAAAATCATGCACAAAACCATAGGTGGGTCCGCCCAACCTAACATAGGGTCCAAAACAAAAATTTTCTGGGGTGCTGCCCCGGACCCCATAAAGTGGGGTTACGGGTGCCCCTCAAACCCCCTGTTAACTACGTGGAAAGAATATAACACAACCCAACATTCTCCCGCTTGTTGTTTTCTTTCCACAGGGGGCCACAAGAGAGCATAGTCATTTTTCCAGCCCTAAAATGCCCATTGTCTCTCTGCACCAAGAGAAATTCTAAGAGCTCATAGATTTTGTCAATGCATCTACAGTATTCTTCAAAGTGTCCACCTTTACCAGCAACACCTTTTTGTCTTCTATCATATCCCTCACAAAGTGATACTGAACATCAATGTGCTTTGTCTTTGAATGATATGCGGGGTTCTTTGCCAAGAAAATTGCACTTTGGCTGTCACAGTCTATCCTTATAGCTTCCTATACTAACACCATACTTGAACACAATATCTACAACTAAATTGCTTCCTTGCTTGCATGAGTGGCTACCATGTATTCTACCTATGTAGTTGACAATGCCACTACAGATTGTTTCTTACTCATCCAACTAACTGCACCTCCAAATAGGTTAAACACATACCCACTTGTAGATCTTCTCTGATCCAGATCTCTAGCCTGTTCTGCATCAAAAAAGCCATGAATATCCAACACTTTGTCCAATCCTGGTCTTCCTTGGTAGCACAAACCATAATCACTAGCGCCATGCAAATACCTGAAAACCCGCTTCACTGTTGTCCAGTGCGCCTTCCCTTGTTTTGACATAAACCTGCTGAATACTCCCATTGAATGTGCAATGTCTGGTCTAGTACATACCATTGCATACATCAGGCTACTGACTGCACTTGCATATGGAACACGGGACATGTCCTCTTCCTCTTCTTGTGTCTTGGGACACTGTTCAGTAGATAACCTCACACCTACAGGAATAGGAACCTTCACCGATTTACTATCCTGTATATTAAAGCTTTGCAATATTGTCTTGACATACTTCCTCTAGTTTAACTAGAGCTTCATCTTTGGCTGATCTCTTTTAATTTCCATGCCCAAAATATAGTTTGCAACACCAAGATCTTTCATGTCAAATTTGGAGGACAATTGGGTCTTCAAATCCTGGAAAACTTCTTTTTCATTTCCAACCAACAACATATCATCCACATAAAAGACCAGATAAATAACACAGTCACCAATTAATTTAAAATACACACAGTGATATGCTTTACTTCTAGTGAAGCCAAGTCCCCGTATAATTGTATCAAATTTCTGATACCACATCCTTGGTGATTGTTTTAACCCATAGAGACTTATTTAACTTACATACCAGTTCTTTCTTACCCTTCACCGCAAAACCTTTAGGTTTCTTCATGTAGATCTCCTCTTCCAAATCCCCATGAAGAAATGTTGTCTTCACATCCATTTGTTCTAGCTCAAAATCAAAAGCAGCAGCAACAGATAGAAGTAATCTAATAGAAGTTACCTTGGCAACAGGAGAAAAAATATCACCAAAATCAATTCCCAGCACCTGGGAATAACCTTTTGCTACCTACCTAGCTTTGTATTTCTCCACTTTTCTTTCTGCATTTTTCTTCTTTTTGAACACCCATTTGCTGCCAATGGGTTTCCTTCCAGCTGGCAACTCCACCAGATCCCAAGCCTAATTTTTGTGCAAAGATGCCATTTCATCAACCATGGCCTCTTTCCAGAGTTTTCCATCCTCTAAATACACTACCTCCTTCACAGTTTTGGGATCATCATCAGTAACAGACAAAGAAAAATTTGAATAGAACACAGATGGACTATAGCTTTCTGGCTACCTTTTTTCTCGAACTGATCTTCTCACAGCTGGAGTTTGTGGCTCTTCATCTTCTGATTCCTCCTCTATTGTAGAGTTTGATTCTTCCTCCTTTAGCTCAAACTCTATCTTCTCAAGTTCCTTTGGTTGGACTTCATGTTTAATAACATCTTTCACCTCTCTGAACACCACATTTCGGCTATACATAACCTTCCTTGTTACTGGGTTCCAAATCTTATAACCCTTTAAACCATCCTTATACCCAATAAAGATGAACTTTTTAGATTTACTATCCAACTCTATTCTTTTCTCCTTTGGAACATGTACATATCCATCACATCCAAATACCCTCAGATGTGAAAGAGAGGGTTTCTTACCAGTCCATACCTCTTGTGGAGTCTTATCCTCCAATGCTGATGAAGATGACCTATTGACTAGGTAACGTGCAGTATCCACCACCTCTGGCCAAATTCCTGTCCTAAATTGGCACCAATAAGCATGCTTCTTGCCCTTTCCATCAATGTCTTGTTCATTCTTTCTGCAACTCCATTTTGCTGAGGTGTATATGGAGTAGGCCTCTACCGTGCTATACCACACTTCTTTCAGAATTCTTCAAATTACTTACTGCAAAACTCTCCACCATTATCTATCCTTAGAACCTTTTTCTTCTTCTCTGTATGGTTTTCCACTAGAGCCTTAAATTCTTTAAACCTATCAAAGACTTTAGATTTCTTCTTAAGGAAATATATCCATGTATTCCTTGAGAAGTCATCTATAAATGACACATACTACACAGACTTACCCAGTGATGGGACCTTCATAGGTCCAAACACATCACTGTGCACAAGCTCTAATATATGTTTTGCCCTCTTACCACTAGAGGGGAAACTCACCCGATTCTGCTTCCCGTATAAACAATTATCACAAAAATCAAAATCCAGAGAGCTATTACTCATACCTTCTACCATACCTTTACCATGAAGTATTTGAAGGGCCTTCTCTCCAATATGTCCAAGCCTTTGATGCCACAACATGGTCTTTCCTCTAGATACCACTAGATTTTCTGCTCCACTTTCAGGAATGACAGAACTATTGCACCCATCAACAACAGTGCTACCTTGCAGCTTGTACAGAGTTCCAACCTGAACTCCCTGCATTAGTACCAGTGCTCCCCGAACCATCTTGTAGGTATCCTTCTCGAACACTGTTCTTACACCTGCATCATCCAACATACTAACAGAAATCAAATTTTTGGCTAATGCAGGAATATGCAGAACACCCGGAAGTGTTCTAACCCTTCCACCTTGCAGCTTCAACTTTACTTTTCTACGACCAATGATTCTAGCCTTCCTGTCCTCCCCCAAGAAGACATCACCACCATCATATTTCTCATACTCACAGAACCACTCTCTATGGGGAGTGAAGTGAAAGGATGCACCTGAGTCAATCAACCATGCCTCATGATCTACATGTGTACTTGAAGAAGCCAAGTACACATCCCCACCTTCATCTGAGGTGGTTTTTACCTCTGCAAAAGGAGCCTCATCAGAGCCCTTTCCTTTTTCAGGAGCTTTAGATTTACAATCCCTTTTGAGGTGGCCTTCCTTTCCGCATTTCCAGCACACCACCATTACAGGTTTTCCTAGAGATTTAGATCTTCCACTCGATGACTTATTTTTGTTTCTGTTCTGGGACCGTCCTCGTACAAACAAGGCATCACCATTTTGGCTCTCCATATTTTTCCATCTCATCTCCTCCCTCAACAAGGCTGAGACTATTTCATCAAACTGTAAGGCAGTTGCATTGCTACCTATTGCAATAACCAGACTATCCCACTAATCTGGTAGAGAACACAACAAACTAATGCACTTATATTTATCTGAAATTTTAATATCAACAGATGCTAACTGACTTACCATAGTATTAAATGCGTTCAGATGCTCTGTCACCAAGTCTCCATCTTTCATCCTCATGTTATACAGCTTTTTCCGCAGGAACAATTTATTTACCAGAGACTTACATTGGTACAAAGTCCCTAACTTGTCCCACATAGCCTTTGTTGTAGCTTCCCCTAATACATTCAGAAATACTGAATCAAACACACACAATAGTATTGTGCTTTTTGCCTTCTAATCGAACTTCTTCCATTCTTCATCGAACACTCCTGTTGGTTTAGCACCTAGATCTACCGCGATCCACTGATCTTTATCCACTAGTAGATCCTCCATCTTGAGTTTCCACAACCCAAAACTCTGACCATCAAATTTCCCAATCTCTATCTTTCCACTACTTGCGATCTTCTTTCACCACCAGAATCGACCTCGTGGATCTCCCACTCGACAGGGTCTACCACGGGCCCGAGAAAAACCCCTCTGCAACAAAGGCATCCCCTTGAAGCCAAATCTGCTTTGATACCAAATGTAGGTTTTAACCCCATACAGAAACTACCTGCATACAAATTCTAAAACATAGAAAATAAATAATGCGAGAGCAGAACGCATAAAACACATATACATAGAGATTTTCCCCTGGATCCCAAAACCAGGACCACCAACTTGATTTTTCATTATGTTCCTTTCAATGTTATAATACATATTTATACATGATGAAGCATCCAATACCATGGACCGAAAACCATCGCGTCCAGAAAACATGTGCGAAAATCATGCACAAAACCATAGGTAGGTCCCCCTAACCTAACATAAGGTCCAAAACCAAAATTTTCTGGGGCGCTGCCCCGAACCCCATAAAGTGGGGTTATGGGTGCCCCTCAAACCCCCTGTTAACTACGTGGAAAGAATATAACACAACCCAACATTGATTCCCTCCAAATTGTATAAAAAATCATTCATTCATCTTTAAGATTAGTTCATTCTTAGATCACATAATTTATAGAATAAATCCTAGCATATATATAGTGCACACACACTTCACAAGTACATGAATCCTAGTTGACATTTAATAAATTAAATTAAAGACAAATAATTTATCAAACATTTTTGCGCCATTGTCAGGGAATTCTATACAGGATTTCATTCTTGCATTTCATTTTACAAGTTTTTAATTTGATAAAATTGAAAGATGATAAAAAAAAAATTATGCATAGGGAAAGGGATTCTAGAGGTAGAAGCTCAATCCCAACATCACCACTAACTCCACCTACACTTTGTAGTGCCACACCATCTAACCATACTCACATCACATCATTGACAAGTATACATAGACTTCTTGAGGTGCATAGTTCAGAAATCCAATCTAGAGATTCACCAGCTTATTCTACAAAATTTGTAGTTGGCGAAACCACATACCCAACAGAAGGAGAAATTTTCCCCTCTTCAATGGGATAAAAACTTATAGGTCAAGAACTAGAGGTGCCTGGTGAGGAAGAAGAAGAAGAACCTTATTTTAACATACCATTAATAGAGTAACTAGAAGAAGTGCTAGATAATCCTATCATAGAACCTTATATTAGCTCTGAAGAGTCTACAATGGTAAGGGAGGGATAAGGAGAAGTGCATAATGTAGACGGTGGTGAATTTAGGATTGGAGTTGTAAGAGGCAAAGGAGGAAATAGAGGAGGAGGTGGAGTTTGAGGTGGTCGTAGAGGTGATACGGGAGAACTAGATCCTTATGGATTTCCCATATTTTATGAAGATACCACAGCTACAATGAAGAACATCTCACCTTCCATTATCCCTAATTTCCATGGTTTAATACATGAGAATCCCCAAACATCTTTTTGAGTTTGAAGTTCTATGTAGAACTTTTGATTACTTACTTGATCCTCAAAAGTTGAAATTATTTCCAACAACACTTAAAGATGGAGCACTTAAATGGTTTATGGGGTTAGGACCACATACAATTAGAACATGGGATGAAATGAAAAATGCGTTCTTATAAAAATACAAGGATTATTGTATGCCCCATAACCTCAAGGATGAAGTCTTTAAGATCATGGAAAACGAGGATGAGAGGCTTGAAGATCTTGTTGAAATATTTTGTTACAACATCAAAAGAGCTAAGATGTATAATTTGGACGATGAAACACTAAAATATATTTTGTTAAAATCCATCAAAGATGAATGGATTGATATTCTGAATTTAATGGGAAAGGGAGATGTATCAAAACTTTCATTCATAGAAATTTGTGATTTATTTAAACATGTATCTAGGGGTAAATATAAGACAAGAAAAAATCCAAGAGATCTTATGATGTCCATCATTAATAAAATTGCAACTCAAACAATAAGTAGAGCTGAAATAGGAAATTTGTTTGATAATTTCAAAACACTTATCTTAGGGAGTCTTAGTGAACAACTAGATACCATTATGATACAAAACAAGAAAAAAGTTGAGAATGTTGTATTGTCTATTTTTGGTCCCACCTGTAGAAATAAACATGCCTTAAGAGAATGTCTCCTTGATAGTATAGAAATTTATGGAATATGTGTTAAAAATCATAATACAAAGGAATTTCATTCAATACCTGGTCTTAAAGTTGTTTTTCAAGAAGAAGTTGGGGCAACCCAAGCTGAATCATTTTGTTTTATTGCTAAAAGACAATGGAAAAATCAACAAACAACTATGGCTCAGGGTTTCAATACTCTCAATCATATGCACAACCACAAAATAATTGGACTGCACCCATGCCTTGGGAACCTTGGCCCCATAATCTCAAAATCCATCTTGGCCTCAAGGTTGGAAAAATCCCATGGAAAATATCCTCAATATCCTCAGTTCCAACAACCATATCCTTCTTTTCCACCACAATATTATCCTCCTCAACCAACTCAACTTACCCAATTTGAAAATTCAAATCAAAAAATTTCATTACCATTCCCTCAAAAAACCAATCAACTATCTTCCCAACCACTTCTAAATCCAAACAATAAAAATCAATAAGTTATTTATAATGTCGAAGGACAAAATTTTCAAGATTGTATGATTACCCCATTAGGTCTAAATGATGTTCAACTTAGATATGGTGGGGTTTTACCAAAGAAGTCACCAACAATTGACATCCAAAAATCTAAAAAGAATGAATTTCCTGAGAAAGATGTAAATCTTAATCAAGAGAACATTCCCCTAAAGGAAGATGTTCCTATATTATCAAAGGATGAACAAATAAATAAAGCTCCAGTTCCTCTAGTAGAAAAACCTTCTATTTCTTTACAAAATCCAACTTTTCCTTAAAGGCTTAAAATTGATAAAGGAATAGAGGTAAATTATTTTACTAGAATATGATATGCTAGATGAACTCAAGAATATTTGCATTCAAATTCCTTTATTATGGGCTATAAAGGAAATACCAATATTTGCAAAAACTATCAAGGATCTATGCACTAGAAAACTATGAAGAAAACGAAAATATATCAAAAATATTCAATTGGTAGGAAAATTTGTTGATATCATGATGGGAAAATCTATTGTTCAAAAATATCTAGATCTTGGTAGTCCTATTGTGAACATTCATATCCATGGTGTTGAGATCCCAAATATTTTAATTGATCTAAGAGAAGCCATTAATATCATGAGTAAACAAACAATGGAGCAACTTAAGCTTCCTTATGTTCAATATACTCCTACATTATTACAATTAGCAAATCGATATGTTATCAAATCAGATGGAGTATTAGAAGATGTGTTTGTTTCTCTAGATTCTTGGAAATATCCTATATATTTCATGATTTTAACTCCCAAGAATAATTTAGGAGGCCATCCATTTATCCTTGGTAGACCTTGGCTAGCTACAACTTATGCATTCATAAGTTGTATATGTAGTGATATGTATATCTTTGATGGGAATTCCACTAAAAATTTTACCTTGTATCCTCCTGAAAAAACAATAATTGAAATAGAAAGTAAGATTTGGTTAGATGATGATAATGAAGACTTTAATTATTTGCAACCAATTTATACTTTCCACAATTAGATGAAGAAGATCAATTGATAAATTTAATGAATAATAATGATTCTTCTTCATACTGTGAGCAAGATCAAAGTTTTCAAGAACAATGCAATGTTGAATATTTATCATCTCACCAAATGGATTTACATTCTATGGAAAATTTTGGCAATTCTCAAGTAGAAATTTTTCCAGATAAAACATTGAATATTAACAATAATTTGGAAGAATTTCAAAAGAGAAAATTGATTCAGATGCTACAAAGACACTCTTCTGCTTATGCATGGGAGTACACTGACATGAAAAGGATTGATACTTCAACTTATATGCATCATATCTATATTGAAAAAAAATGCCAAACCAGTCAAACAACCTCAGATAAGGATGAATCCTAATTTGAGAGAAAATTTAAGGAGGAATTACAAAAATTACTTAATGTGAATTTGATTTATCCAATATCATATAGTCAATCGATGTCACCTTTAGTGATTGTTCCTAAGAAAAATTGAAAATGGAGAGTGTGCATTGATTACAAGGAATTAAACAAAGCTACTTTAAAATGTCATTTTCCACTACCTTTTGTAGATCAAGTATGGTAGGGAAGAAATATTTTTCATTCTTAGATGGTTTTAGTCGATATAATCAAATCCAACTAGCACAAGAAGATCAAGATAAAACTAGTTTTACATGTCCATGGGAAACATATGCCTACAAGGTTGTTCCCTTCAGATTATGTAATGCACCTGATACATTTCAGAGAGAAGTTTTAGGTATTTTTTCTGATCTAATTCATGATTGTGTGGAAGTATACATGGATGATTTTACTATGTATGGTGATACTTTTGAAGAAGCTATGGAAAATTTGGAAAAAAAATATTGTTAGATGTAAAGAGGAAAACCTTTCATTAAGCCATGAGAAATGTTTTATGATGTTCAATGAAGGGATTGTTTTAGGCCACCATATTTCAAGTGATGGAATTAAAGTGGATACATCTAAGGTAGAAATTATTTCTAAAATTTCAATTCTTGTTTTCCAAAGGGATGTAAGAAGCTTTTTAGGATTTACTGGATATTATAGGAGATTCGTAGAAAATTTCAAAAAAATTGACTCCCCACTTTTCAAACTCCTTACAAAAGATTGTGAATTTGCTTGGAATCCTGACTTTTAAAAAGCATTTGAGACGTTGAAACAAAAGATTATTGAAGCACCAATTTTAAGAGGACCTAATTGGGCTCCTCCATTTCACATTTCTATTGATGCTTCAGATATAACTCTAGGGGCTATCTTGGGACAAAACAATTTAACTCCTTATGCCATTTATTATACAAGTGAAAATTTGACTCTCACAGTGTTAAATTACACTATAACGGAAAATGATTTTTTAGTTGTTGTTCATGCCATTAATAAATTTTGTCATCACATTACTCGTTATGAAAATTTTATTCATACATATCATTCTACCATTAGATATCTAATGAGAAAACCAATCACTAATGGTAGAATTACAATACAATTGTTATTACTACAAGAATTCAACATTACTATTCTTGATAGACCAGGAAAATAAAATAAGTTATTGATTTTCTTTCTATATTGCAGAATAATAATGTTGATGTTCCCGTAAAGGACATTTTCCCTAATGAATATCTTTTTGCAGTATATACTAAATTGCATTGGTTTGTAGACATTACTAATTATTTGGCTACAGGAAAGTTACCCCTGCAACTATGAGCTATAGAAAAGCAAAAAGTGATCAAAACCAGTGCACCTTATTCGTGGATGATGGATAATTTAACAAAATTGGACCTCATTTGATTATTCGAAGATGTGTTTGAGAAGATGAAGTACCTGAAATCCTAAAAGCTTGTCAAGATGATCCATGTGAAGGAAATTTTTCTGGTAAAATATTTGCTTGCAAAATCCTTCTTTCAGGATATTATTGGCCATCCATTTTTAAGGGTGCCAAGGAATGTTTAAAATATGTGATAGTTTTCAAAGAATGAGGAAACTCATTCCATTAGATGAGATGCCTCTACAACCACAGGTACTGATAGAACCCTTTGAAAAATGGGCTCTAGATTTTGTTGGACCATTAAATCCTCCATCTAAACAGAAAAGGTATATACTTCTATGTACATTATGTTACAGAATGAGTAGAAGCTAAACCTCTTTTATTTGCAACTAAAAATGTTGTAGTTGCATTTCTTTTTTAGGATATCTTCACTCGTTTTGGTGTTCCAAGAGAAATTGTAACAGATCAAGGTACTCAATTCACATCAAAGTTGGTGCAAAATATCATGGAGCAATACAAAATCAAGCATCGAAAGTCTACTCCATATCATCCACAAGCCAATGGGCAAGTGGAATCTACCAACAAAGTTCTTGAAGCAATTCTTACCAAAATTGTGCATTTTCATAGAAAGGATTGGGCAGAAAAGCTTCCAGAAGCATTATGGGCATATCAAACCACATGGAGAAACATAATTGGGCATACTCCTTATGAGCTTATCTATGGGAAGCAAGTCTTTCTTCCAATTGAATTCAAAGTGGAAACATTGAGAACAATAGTCAAATTGAGCCTTGATCTCTTAGAAGCTCAAAAACAAAGATTGTCTCAATTGAATGAGCTAGATGAGATCCGACAAGATGTTATTCAAAGAACCAACATAGTTCAGCAGCAAAGATCTAAGTGGCATGACAAATTTATCAAAGCTAAAAATTTCAAGCAAGGTGATTGGGCTCTTCTCTTTGATTCCAAGTTCAAATATTTTCAAGGAAATTTTCCAACTCATTAACTTGGTCCTTATAAGATTGACACTATTTTTTTATAATGGATCATTCAAGATCAAAACTATTGATGATGAAAAAATTACTTTCCTTGTTAATTGGCATAGATTAAGATTGTATCATAAGCCAATAATAAGGGAAGAATTTTTCAAATATTTTCAAGGGAATTATGAATTCAAGTTGGTTAAGGAAGAGGATTCTTCTCCTCAGTCTCCAACTTCATTGTAATTTTTGAAAATAAAAAAGAAAAGAAAAGAAAATATATAAAAAATAAAGTATAAATATGAAAACCAACTATGTTGGCATATTTATGCAGAAAATATTAACTGAAAACCAAGATTTCTTGGTAGTTTAGATTTTCAAAACCCCTTTTTCTTGTCCCTATTTCTTTTGTCCTTCTCTTTCTTTTCAAGTGCCAAAACTACATTCATGATTAATATTGGTCATCATCATCATCAACAACAACAATAAGGAAGCCTTCTTCTAATCAATAAAGAAAGTCTGAGAATAAAGAGCAGAGACATAATTCTTATCATTCTGCAGCCAATTCACAGTTCTGCAATCAAAATCAAATTCAACAGCAAGAAGGATATCAAAAGAAACATTAAGGTATGTAAGAATACTTGAGTTATATTTCATTTAAGAACTTAGATTTTAAATTATGGATGAAATATCAAAATATTGAGGACCTTATAGATATGTTAACTGTTATGACCTTAACCCCTCATCATTGCACCACTTGTCACATCAAGGTCTGATCAATAGATCAAGCACATAACACCAGTCCTTTGAAATTGGATCTGGGAAGTTGTGTAAGTACAAGTCGGATGCAACAAATGAATTCCTCCATCAATATCTTACCTTGCCATCATTCCAAAACCACTCCATATTCACTGCGCTGATTCCAAAGCCCTTCATTCTCTTCATTCCCTTCCATTTCTCAGTCAAAAAGAGCATTCTAGGCCACAAATTTTCTCCACACTATGGGTACGCTTGTTTGTTATGAGCCAAATGGTATCAAATTCCTCCAAGATTATACAAGGGTTAAGAGAAATTATAGTAGGTGGGTTGGCTCCAGTTCTTTGACAAATTCAACGGGCATGAAATAGAGATTACGAAGGCCTTTGTTTAGAGCATTTGATGGAGTGGAAGCCAAAATAGGAGATGTTAAACTCATCCTTACAAATTCAATTATAGTTCAATCAATAGGTTTACCACAGAATGGAGAGAGCTATTTCAAAAATAGAAGAATTCAAGAAAATGAGTGGCTTCACTTTTTAAGGAACCATATATAGACTTGTCTATTTTCAAGAAAGGTATTCCAGTGACAGCATTAAAAGGAAAATGGCGAAATCTCTTGCTTGTAATTCAAAAATTTATAACATGTGAAGGAAGATTCGGAACAATGTTTTTCTATCATGCTAGGCTTATGATGCATTTTGTTGAGGGGTTTGAAATCATTGTACCTTAATTTTTTCTTTAGAGTTTAAAGAAAATGGCATTTCGTATCCAAAAAGAATCTAGGTTCATATATAACTCTCTATACCATCATGGACTTGTTAAGATTTTGGTTGAAGAATATTTACAAACAAAACAGAAAAATTAGTAGGATTTATTACTAAGAAATCATTTTATAGAATCTTTAGGAAAAGAACCAATAGTAGGGTCAAATGAAGTAGAAGAAACCCTAACCCTGAAATGGGGAGAGTTAAAGAAGAAATTCAGGGGTAAAATATGACTAAAATTATAGAGGACCCTTTTGAGGAAAATACTCCATTGTTGCAATGCCTTGAAAAGTATAAATAGAATAGTGATAAGTAAGACCGTAGAAGGAAAAGCTAGTCTGAGTCATCCAGTACCTAAAAAAAAAAAAAAACAGAGGACAACAAAGTAGAAAACCAGAACATTCGAAGCTTGGGAATAAGTTTTGAGTAAAATAATTTCAAAATTGTTAAACACTTAATCACTGGAAATGATAAATCTTGAAGATGAAGGATTTCACACACATCCTTGTACAACTAGTCCAATAGGCAGTCCAACAAGGAGAACCCCAGATATCGATCTAGTTCAACAAGAGATCTACGATTATGTAGAATATCTAGAGCAAAAGGCACAGCAAAAAGAAAAATTATCTCAATTTAAAATAGGTGAGACCTGAACAACAAAACCAAGAACAATACAAGGATACAACATTGAAGAAAATCAGAAGTAAGATATCTATGAATTGGAGGCTCTTAGTAAACATATGATTTAGGAAACAGAGGTAGCTAAGGTTCAGATGAGATACTTAGAACTCAAAATGAAAACATACTTCGACACCTTGTCATTGGTACAAAAAGAATGAGAAACTTAAATTTCAAAATAAGTTTCTTAAAAACAGGGTCAAAGGATTGAAACGTAGAATTTTAATGAAGAAAACAAGGACCATGTTTGGTATTAAAAATAAGAAAGAGAATAATAGGTTTGATGTATTTGTACAGACCTCAGATATTATTCTCTAAAGGAGGAAGGAAGAACCAATTTTTGAAATTTTTGGGTGAATGAGGACATGCAAAACTTTGTGGTGGGGGAATGTTGAAGTCTAGAAATGTCTCTTTTTGACCATCCTTTTTGCCATCACATTTCACCTTTCTATTATTTTTCTACAAAATCATCAGCATATTAAGGTCAAGATCAATACCTACAAGGTATTAATCATCCATATTTAAATTCTTTGTTTTTAGTGAAATTATGACAAAAGTATCTATTGGCATTATGACTCAGGTGTTGTCCTTGATGGCAACTCACTCAGATGACAGATCACAGTGCAGCAGGTAAATAGCAAAGAATTACAGATCAGACTACAAAGAAAGAAAGAGAGGTATACGCAAGTTAACAGACGAAAAGGAGCGTATAACATACACACGCACTTACACAGAATGAAAAGCGTGTATATCTTGGAAAAATAAGTTTTGGTCCAAGGTATTTAGTCCATGGTATTTTGGTCCATGGTATTTTGGTCCATGGTATTGGTTTATGGTATTTAGTCCAAGGTATTGACCCCAGGTATTTGGTCCAAGGTTTTAGTATTAAGTGGTTTTGGACCATGGTATTGAGAAAGGCCTAACACTATAAAAGGAGGAGAAGATCAATAGGCCAAGAGTGCAAGTATTGAATATCTGATGAAGTGTGAGATCCAGTATGCATATTATGGGTTTGTGATGCTTTGCTTGATATGAATTAAGGATGCACCTATGTGGATGATGATGGATGATGGATCGGGATCTTAAGGCTTGGAATGTATTATCATTATGTGGTTTGATCATGGATAGACTAGATCTGAATTACTGATGCATATTTTATTGTATAAATGTTATGATCTAGGTATGACTGATGTCTGGCATAGCTGCAAAGTTATGAGTAAATATTTGTAGATCTGTACGTGGGTTAGATTTGGTAAAAGCATGTATACACGCTGGTTCGGCTCATCAGAGTCGCGTATACAGTATGAAGTATGATATTTGAAGTTGCAGTTGGATCTGGTTGTTGTTGTAGAGTTCTGGGTTCTGCTCTATGTTCTGGTGACTGTGTTATGATGACAGTATTCTGATTGGTTGATTCAGTTGTGGGTGATTCAGAGATTGATGATGCAGATGTGGTTGATGGTTGTATTGCAGTGGTGATTGATTTTGTGCTTCAATGTTGTTGATGGGTCCAGTATGAAAATTGGATGAAACATGGCCTTCAGATTATGGTGTTGTGTTCCAGGAGTATCCAGTATGAAAATTTATGAAACGTGGTCCCTGGAAGAAAGAGAAGGTCCTAGCCTTCTATAGGCTAGTGTCTACATACTGGTAAACATATCGGCCAGTACAAGAGCCAGGGGGTTGGAGCTCCCTTCTAGTAGCTACTGGAAAATGAGTGAAGGTTGGAGCCTTCAGTAGGCAAGCACCTACGTACTAGTAAATATATCGACTAGTACAAGAACTAGGGGGTTGTAGCTCCCTTCCAGTAGTAGCTAGAAAATGAGAGAAGGTTGTAGCCTTCTATAGCTGGCTGCCTACATACTGATATGAGTCTGGCTAGTACAAGATTGTAAACAAGTTTTTCTTATATTAAAAGGAAGACATCTGCAAGTGGTTTTTGTCCCGCATTAGGTTTCCACCTTATATCATGGTGTTCCTATGTGTTTCTTATGTGTGATGATCTGTTCTATTTTTACTGCGCCTGGTTACTATTTATATGGTTAATTAAGTTCCAATGCACCGATTAAAGATCAAAAGATGATGAATTAACTGAATCACAAGTTTACTGGATATACACTAGTTGCATTAAACACAGTTGCGTGTACACGCGAGTTACCTTAACTGAAGTAGCATATATGAATATGATTATGGAAGTGAAAAAATTATTGACTTGATAATACTGATTCACCTCCACCCAATATCAGCATTACTTCCAACATTATCTTGCAATTACCGAATTTTGTATATTCTGCAACTGATATATGTTTTCTGCAACAAAATCCATTGTTATATAGGTTGCAACATTATAGAAGAAGAAAGAATATTGTCAAAATATGACATTTGGCTTCTAGATGGTTAACCACCTACTAACATTGCTTGGCAAGCTAAGCGAAATAAGAGATCTTGAAGTCAAAGGCTAAGTCAAACTTGGAAACTACGTGTTGTAGTTAAACACGGGGAAGTAGAGAATCAAGTGAGTGAGGCACTTAGCTGTTAAAAAAAAAATCTCCTATGACTTACTTTTTCAATAGCAAGTCATAAAGAGATTGGACTCTTAGTTATCGATCTCGTAGGTGTCAAATTTGCTTACAGTTTATTGGCTTAAAACTCTTTCAAAGTTGTTTTTATCATTTGTATAAATAGCAGTAAGCGAGACAAATAACACAGTAGTAGTGGTGATTATTATTATTAAGTTTATAATCTTTTTGTGGACAAATTGATACTCTATTCTCTTAATATAAGTTCTTTTTACCTTCTAAATGTGTGCGTGAAGAATCATTGATTGTTAGATCAACCCTAGACTTTGATATGGTGATCCAGATGGATATTGGTGGTCACTTGCCTATTCCACCTAGACCTCTAGTTGGTTTCATCTGTTTCCTTGTTTATTGCAATGTTTACTATTTTAGCAGTTTTTCAAGTCCTGAACTTCCATAGTAGTTTTGACCCATAAACGATGCTCTTTTTAGGTCTGCAACAGGCCCATCGCCATATGCAAGGGCTTATATAAAATCTTGTAGTACTAAGGGAGATATTTCTAATAAGGTATTCTATGCGCCAAACAAGAATAATATGACTATGTTACAACCCCGAGAAGTTGGTAGCCCAACTAACCCCAACGGGGCCCACAAACTCTCGACATTCCATCTCCTGGGGTTATCTTTTTTTTGTTTAGGGTTTTCCCTTGTTTTTCATTAATAAATACGCCCTTGCACCTCATTGTAACACATTTCAAAGATATGTAGTCGCCACATCTCTTCTCAGAGATAAGCTACCATCACCCAAGCTAGCTTATTTCCAGTTCTATTTGTAAGCATATTTCAATGTTTGATATTAATGAAATTAATTGTTATTTCTATTGCATCCTATATTTATGGTTATATCTGTGATTTGTTTCGTTCATGTTTAAGTTTGAATCAGTGGTATTAGAGTGGTATGCTCTTTCTCTCTTTTTTCTGTGCATGTCCCCAACAAGGTCGAGACATAAGGAGTTAGGGATTCTAGTGGTCGAACCTTTGCAAGACCAGCCTCATAAATCCCGATGACCTCTCATGGCAGAAGAGAGGAAATATGAGGGGGAAAGAGATGTTTTCAAAATATTTCTCGAATAAGCCCTCGAGTGACAGAGGAATGTGATTATGAACAACTTTCGCAGATCCTTCAGCGACTACCCAAAGACAATGCATCTTCTTCCAGCAACCACTCTGAAGTGTCAAACCCTTAAGGTACAAGTTAACATTGACATCCCCATATTTGAAGGACAGATAGATGCAGATGTGGTAGATAAATGGTTAAATCTACTAGAAGGATTTTTTTTCTTCATGATTTTTCTAGCTAGGAAACGATTACTTTTGCACTTCTCAAAGTCGCCCCCATGTCAAGGACTGGGGAAACCTACAGTGACAAGAAGGATGAAAGTACACCCCCACTATTTTCAGTCATACCCACTTGGGATTCATTCCGAGATATCATCAAGGAGCAGTACTACCTTGCCAGGAGATATGAGGATAAATGCATAAAGTGGACCATGTTGTAGTAGGGAAGGACTAAGACGTGCCAGAGTTTTAGCAATGTTTTTGATACCCTTCACATAAAGTTGGGTATCAAGGATTTCAAGTGACATTTGCTACTCAAGTACCAGGGCTGTCTACACAGATATATCGAGCACGATATGGAGTTCCTAGACATATCCTCACTCAATACGACATACTGATACGCTGTCAAGATTGAGCATAAGTTTAAACAGAATAAGCGAGATTTTGGATCTACAAATCCGAAGCAAGGGAAAGGTGCCCCCAAACCATAGAGTAATGGAAAAATCCAAGGTGGGGTGACCTAGGATAACCTGCCTAAGGTGCAAGCAAAGGAAAACACCCTAAGGACAAAGAAGGACACGAGAAAATGGTGTGAAATCCATAATATCTCCACTCACAACACAAGTGAGTGTTAGGCCAATCGGTCACTAGTGGTCAAGTTGAAGGCTTTCTAATCATATGCATCTTCTAACTCCGATTTAGAACCCAACAAGAGGAATGGAAAATGGAAGAAGATCATTGATGTGGAGCCCAGTGCCACCATGGCCACCACCAAGATCCAAAAGAATGAGCCTAAAGATCCAGAGGAGGGAGAATTCTTATTCCACTCACAGATGTGGGTGAAGGTTTCTCCACTGCAGTTCATTGTTGATAATGGAAGCCAAAATATCCTCGTTTCCACAAAGGTCACAAAGAAGCTAGGTCTACTGACTATAACACATCTGCAGTCATACACCATCAGGTGGCTTCACTAAGGGTGAGATATCTGCGTCACCTAGCAATGTCGCCTTCCCTACAACATCAATCCCTTCACTAACGAGGTACTGTGTGATGTTTCTCCTCTTGAAGTTTGTGATGTATTATTAGGAAAACCATACTTGTGGAAGTGACATGTTGTATATTACTCTAGACCTCACTTGTGATTATTACTTTCGGCAACAAGTTGTACAGGATATCGGAAGTACCCCACCTACCACCATCTCTTTGATCTCTGCAAAGCAATGCAGTAATATCATTTCAGAGACTAGGAAAAAATATTTCCTTATGATTCACCCTCGGGCAAGAAGAAAATTGTGGCCATAGCTTCCAAACAGGGCTCTTGCGCACACCAGCAGGATATGGACAAGCTCATGAAGGATTACAAGGAAGTTTTTGCCTCACCTATGGGGGTACCTCTGAATTGTCAGGGCAGGCACACCATTGATATGACCCAGGTGCACTGCTACCCACTAGACTGATTTATCAACACTCTGTTTGGGAGAACAATGAGATTAGGAGGAAGATTCAGGAGCTATTGTTGAAAGGGCACATTAGGCCATGCTCATCACCCTATGGGAGCATTATTGTATTGGTACGAAAGAAGAATGGGAGCAGAATCTGGTGAAGAAGTGATAGATGATCAACTCCCAAATGAGTATATTTTTCCATATCACTTCTGTCTCCATGGTTTACCGAAATTTCCAATTTAATAGATACTGGCCAATAACCTCTTCACCTATATTCAAAGGAGAAATGTAAGATTGTCAGAAAAAGTGTCTCTAACACTTGGATTGGGGGAAACCTCTTCAATTTGGGGCCTAATCAAATCTTGAGAAGATGTGTGAGGGAGGATGAAGTTTATGACATCCTCTCAGCTTGCCATGATGGGCTTTGTGGGGCTAGTTTACTGCAATGAAGATAACTTAAAAAATATTACAAGCATGATAATTTTGGCCAAACCTTCACGAGGATGATTAGAGTTATAGTTCACAATGTTTATAGTTCTAATGGATTGGAAAACCTACTCAAAAGGATGATATGCCCCTCTAACCTCAAGTGTCTTTTGATCCATTTGAGAAGTGGGGCATGGACTTCATTGGTCCTATTGATACCCAATCTAGGAAGAATAAGTAAATCATTGTATGCACTGACTACCTGAACAAGTGGGTTGAAGTGAAGGTAGTAAAGGCAAAAATAGAACATAAAGTGGTTGAATTATTAAGGGAAAATATCTTCTACAAGTTTAGTTTTCCAAGAGAATTGGTGACATACCAAGGCTCCCAGTTCACCTCCAATATGATTATAGGGATAATGAAGAAACACCACATTCGACATCAAAATTCCACTCCATAATACATCTAATTAAGTGAACGAGTAGAAGTCACTAATAGGTAATTGGAGAGAACCCTTACCAAAGTGATCAGTAGCACCTAAAATGGTTGGGGAGAAAGATCTCTTAAGGCCACTTCGAAAAACACCAGTAGATTCATCACCCATGAGTTAGTCTCTGAGAAAAAGTATTTATTATCAATTGAATTTGAGTACATCACATTGAAGATGGAGACCATCTTCACAATGATTTAACCAATGAATAGTTTGATAGGTTACAATAATTAAATGCACTAGATGGTATATAATAATGTAACGGGTCCTAAGCCAGTGGTAGAGAATTTAGGGCATGAAAAACTTATTAAAACCAGATCCTTCTAAGAGTTTGATTGGACCCTCTTATATGACTCTCAATTTAATTATTTCAAGGCAAATATCATAACCAGATGGTTGGGGAATTATCTGGTTGAGAAGTGCTATGATAATGACTCAGTCAAAATCAAGACTATAGATGAGGAACAAATTTCACTTCTAGTGAATGGATACTAGTTGAAAAATTAAGGAAATAAATCTGATTGAGAGCATCAAAGTTACCAATCTATTGAGTCCCTCACTAGAAAAGAAAAAGAAAAAAGAAAAAAAAAAAATAACCTCAAGTGAAAACCTCCTTTGAGGCACTTGAGGCAGACTCACTAACTGAAAACCTCTATACAACAGTTTGTCAGCTTGAAAGGAAAGCAAGAACAGAGAGAGAAAATAAGAATAATATGTTAAATCCTCTTCCAAGGTGTGTGGAGCAGTGTCACTAGTTCAAAACATCCTTCAAGCAACCAATAAGCCCAAAAAATAGAAAAATAAGAAATAAGAAAATAAAAAAGAGAATATATATATATATATATATATATATATATAATATTATAATATATATATATATATCAATATATATATATATATATTTGTCCCACCTTGATTCATCTGCATGAACCATAAGATACAACAACACAGGTTGAGTATTCTAGCCTACATCATCAATCCAAGGCATTTTGCCCAAGCACTCCAAGAGGGCCTAGGTGGAATCCCTGCACCATCTTCCATTTACCTTCATCATCCACCACATATATAGCATTCATTATCTCCCTCCTATACCCTTTTCTAGTTTTCATGAACTATTATAGTAAATTCCCCTATTACTACAAGAAAGCCTAATTTTGAGGAAAAAGCTACAAATCAATGAAATTTTTAGAATCTAGATTGGATAAAGACACCATGGGAACCTTGGCAGTATTTATTTCGTTTTCATGCATCATAACCTGGTCTCTCCCATACTATCTACCATATTTCACCTTGCAATAGCTTAGTTCTTCCATTTTTTCCATCATAGTCACAACAAAATATCTCTCCATCAACATCATCTACTTCTCCATAATTTATTGATTCACCCTACCACTTCAAAAGGATTTTTAGTGAGTATGAGGGACTTTTGTGCCTATTATAGAAGACCACAGAGTCCTGTAGTGGAGTATAGAAATCCTACAAGTGTTCGGTGTATATTGTATTCTTTCCATAACTATTCACACATGTGGGGGGTGATAGCCCACCCTATTCATCGTGTCAGGTGAAATAGGTGGGTCACAGGGGGGGTTCAGCCCCCCTATCGAGGGGTTTTAGGGGATGGTAGAACCACTACACAAGGTACGAGGCAGCACCCTAGGAAAAAAATTTGGACAATATATTAGGAGAGCAGACCTACCTATCTTTTTGTGCATGGGTTTTGCGCATGATTTTGGCAATGATGGTTTTCTTCCCATGGTATTTTGTAGATCCGGTGAAGGGAATTACGGTTATGTTCTAATCCAAATTTAATGGATTGGGGTTTATGAACTCTTTAGCATGTATATATATTGTATGTAACATTGAAAGGAAAAGAATGAAAAATCAATTTGGTAGTCCCAGTTTTGGGATCTAGGGAAAATATTTGTGTATTTGTTTTATATCTTGTCATTATTTATTTTCTATTTTTTTTTATTTGTCTATAGGTAATTTTTGTACATGGTTAGAACATATATTTGGTATCATAGTTGTTTTTGCTTCAAGGGACGCCTTTATTACTGAGGGTTTTTTCTCAAGCCTGTGGTAGACCCTGTTCAATGGTAGATTTGTAGGATCGATTCTTGCGGTGAATGAACATGGCGAGCAGTGGAAAGATAGAGATTGATGAATTTAATATTCATATTTTTGAGTTCTGGAAACTCAAGATGGAGGATCTACTGGCGGAAAAAGATCAATGGATCACTATAGATCTAAGTACTAAACCAACGAAAATGTCAGGTGAAGACTGGAAAAATTTGGATCCGAAAGCAAAGAGCACAATATGGTTGTGTATATCAAATTTAGTATTGTTGAATGTATCAGGGGAAGCTAAAGTGAATGATTTTTAGGACAAGTTAGGACTTTGTACCAATCTAAGTCCCTAGTGAAACAAATTGTTCCTACGTAAAAATTTGTATAACCTGAGGATGA